>JAEANM010000146.1:0-44320 GCA_017656035.1 Myanophis thanlyinensis | reverse complement strand
CTTGTTTTAGAAGGCTGTACATCGCCCCGAGTCCTTCGGGAGAGGGGCGGTATAGAAATCTTGACAATAAAGACAATAAATAAATAAAGCTGGTATGGTTTCTCTTTCATTATTTCAGTTAAAGTTGATCACAGATTGTAAAAGAATTTTACTCCCATTTAGAACTGTCAACAGATTGCAGTGTCTTAGACACTTAGTAAATGGGAGTAAAATTCTTTTACAATCTGTGATCAACTTTAATTGATAATAGTATATAAACATTATTATTAATAACTTCCCTAAACTCTTTCACAGCAATTTAAAAATAATGAAAGAGAAACCATACCAGCTTTACTTATCTGGTATTATCTAGTTGTGTGGGATTTAAATTTCCAGAATTCCCATCCAGTAGGACTTATGACTGCATTGACTGGGAATTCCACAATTTCACATGCCATACATCTGGAAGCACTTTCTTGGGAAAACCCCCCTAAGCTTTACCATTAAAAAAACATACAAGGACATTTCTCAACAGATTCAAGAAGAACATATCACAAAACAGATTTTTCTTACTGTTACATTGGTCACATGCATAAATTCTCCCTTCCAAAGCTTCTGTTTCTGTGAATTTGGCCAACATTTCAGTCAGCATGCACTCAGTTTGATTAAGAGGCACAATCCCTTTATTGATAGAATGATAACGTTCTGGAAATTCTAGGGAAAGATCCCAGAAGGGTTCCACAGTATTAGATTTATAATTACACGTTATACAAGTGACCTGTCAAGGAAAAAAGAATATCAGAAAATTCCAACACAGACAAAAAATTCAATTCTTGTGAGCTTATTTTCCAGTCTGAAATGACCTAAATCTGTAACAATCTATAGGTTATTTTGTTTTAAAATTTTCAGATAAAAAGAAGCATCTTCAAAAAAGCATTGTGTGATTTTACTACCTTCATACAACTCCCTTGTATAATAATTAGTTTTACTCTATTGGAATCTGTGTCTAATACAAAGACTATTCTATTAGCATAAAGTTAATCAAATGTTAATTTTAAAATGTTGCTTTAAAAAAATCCAACTATTTAACAATTAAACAGGAATAAGATGCTTAGTTCCAGTGATCCCTGAAATCACTAAAATATTACACTGCTGAAATATCAATATCTCTCTATCACAACAGTCAGTGATATAAAACAGGTTAAAGAAAGAAAATGTGTTATTCAATTTGCTAGGTTTATCAAATTAAGAGACCAGTTGCCACACTCCTCTATGTAAAAAAAACAATGATTTGACAGTATATGAGCTTCAGCTCTGAACAAGCCCCTCATTATGACCCTCTCCCACAGTTCCAGCATTAGGAAAAGTGGTGGTCTACTATAGATAGCATGAATAAAAACATTAAGAAATCAGTGAAAGACAGCAGTTTGTAAGACTGGAGCTCACTTAGCATAATGCCAAGGATCACAATTACATGTTTATAGAATATACGTGAAAAAAATCAAGTATTAAATGCTATTTTAAGAAAATATTGTTGTTTTGGCAAAAATTCTTTATGGCTTAAAATGTAAAACCAACCTCACTATCAAATATGCTTTTGAAGAAATGATAAATTTTATTAAAAGACAAGGCTGTATATTCAAGGAATATACAAGGCTGTATATTCAAGGAAAGAAGAAACAACAGTCCCATCTATACTGGTCATAAAATAGCTTAATAGAAACAAGAATCTCAAGAGGAAGAATTAAGTCAGTCCATAAACACACACAGAAATGTCTGCTAAATCTTAAAAGCTCACCTTTGGTTGCAACTAGAGAAAAAGAACCATGCAACAACCGTACTGGCATTAGAAAAATATGTTAATTCTTTTTCTATGTATGTAAATGAGTATTTCTGGCTGAGCAAAGTATCAGATAACATTCATACCTGACTGAGTAGCTGCCCATGAAAAATGGTATTCACCACTTTCAGGACCTGCTTGGTGAGCTTCCTTTGTGGAAAAGGGATGAGGATCCTGCGTTTTGTTCCTTCTGACTCCAGCTCTTGCTGCACTTTGTCCAACAATTCACAAAGAAATTCCTGAGCATCTTGCTGATCATAACCTCGAAATGCTGGAATCAAACTCCAAACAGAGTGTAGCATGGCAAAAGGAGACACTGAAGCCCACTTCCCAGACCACATAACTCTGAAGAGTGTGTGCAGTTCATGACAAAGAGAGATGTGCTTTGAACTTGGTTCCTTGGGCTGTATTAGTTCTAAACTTTTGCTTATTGAGGACCCACCATTTAAACCAACAGATAGGCTTTGCCTGCCAAATGAACCCAATTGATCATTTCTGCCTGATTCCGTTGGAGTAGATCCAGTGACTAGCTTTCCAGATATTCTAGATTTTCCAATTACAGTCTTAGCTAAGAGTTCTTCAGTTTCACAAAGATCCAGCGTCAGGAAACATTCTCTAAATTTCTGGAGGTGACTTAATACTTGAAGGATAGAGTTCATGTAGCATGTATTTCCTAAATTCTTTAGTCCAGTCACACCAGGAGTCATAAGAGGTTTACGCCGGATGGAATAGAATTGTTTGAATTTGCTACTCTGCACTTGTCTTGAGGTAGGGGGACTTGCTTCCATATCTCTGAACTTCCGAGGAATCAGGTTCTCTCTGTGAATGTGCGATAAAAGCCTGGCACTTTTTCTTGGAGGAGTGTTTGCCAACTCCTCTAACAATCTCCGTTTCATCTCTTGACGTCGCTGCCTGGCCACTTCCTTTTTCCTTTCCAGTTCTTCCATTTGCTTTTTTTGTTCTAATTTTCGTTGGCCTCTAGAACTTTTATCAAACCATGTTCGCAATGCTTTTGCAAGCAACGATTGCCGTCTATACCAGAGAGCTGTAAGCATTTGAGGTTGTCCCTGAGGGGCTCTTTGATGGTTGCAAACATCCTCCCCCAAAGCCATTGACCGCAATGTCCTGCCACTTCTAGCAGAAGGATCATGCTTCTGACTTTTAACTGCAGACAATGAACTCCTCAGTAATTTCAGGTCACCCTCGGGATTATCATTCAATACATAGTCTTCACAAAGATAACAAAATACATACAGATCATTTACTTCCATAGCCAAAGGATGTCTGGTCTCTTCAAAGTGTTTAAGTGCATGGTCTTCAATATATCTTCCACATGCCACATGGGAACATTTTAGGCAAGCCCAAACGGATTCCGTGGTGTTACAGTCCATGCAGTACCACTTCTGGGGGTTCAGAATGGAATGATCCTGGGCAAGTCTTAGCCGCCCAACATGTTTGCATCTATCCATGTCTTACATAAAACTCCACTGCTTTAACCTTACAAAGGAAGCAGAGAAGAATGTAATTATTGCACAGTCAAAAATAAACAAATTCTATCATTTTCTTCAGAGTATCACATATTTGTAGAACATAATAGATTAATAAAATAGGGAAAAGGAGATTGGATACATTCTAGGCATGTAATTTTTTTTATTAATTATCTGATCACTACGTTTGTTCTTGTGGTTAGAGTAAAGCAGCCTGTTGGGAAACCAGTGTACTTCCTTGAGAAATTGGTTGGCAACTGTGAGAACAGACTAGATGAGTGAGGAGTCTAATCCAGCCAGACACAAGTTATATTCTTACATTTTGCATTTATATATGTTTGTATGCATGAATATATGTTTCATTTAGTTAATGCCTGTTGTCACATAAAATCTACTGTTCCAGAAAGGTGTCTAACATAAGTGTGATTGAAGGGCACAAAAGGTGACAGTGAGCAATTTAGAAAGTTATAATAAAATTTATTTTTGCTTTTCAGCAAGTCACTAAAAGTATGAATGTGGAAAGGAAGGGGTTTTTTTTACATGTCTTTTTAAGAAAACGTATTATAATATGAATAGGCTTGAATTATAGAATACTTTTCAATAATATGGAGATAAATGCATTCTTGCTGAATGCAAGAAAAGTGATATATAATGGAACTAAAACATCCATGGGAATTAATGGAATACTTAGCAAACTGTTCAACACTGAGCAAGGAGTTAGAAAAAAGATAGATGATACACTACTAGATAATTTTCATCCAATGTCCAACCTTTCCTTTCTAGGAAAGTAATAGGTACACAGTTTCAGAGGGACCTGAAAAAAAGTGGATTATCTGGATCTGGATTAGGATAAGATATAATAGTGGGACAGTACTGGTCATATTTGAAGTTGACCTTTGAAATGCTTGAGATGAGTTAGCACATCCATGCTTGTCATCCTAAATTTCTCAGCAACTTTCCATACTATTGGCATAGTATTCTTCTGAATCACTTTTAGGAGTTGGGAGTGTGAGATACTGTTTTGCAGTGTCTCCCTCCTTTCTCCAAAGCCAATTCCAGTCAGTGTTGGTGATATAAATTGAATGCATATGAGAGCAGAACAGCTAAGTCAACAACAAATGTTGTTATCTGTGTGCAAATTTACAGAAAGATACCTTTAAATATTTAAGAATTTGATTTTGTAAAAAAAACAATGTTCAGAAACTCAGGATTCTATGTTAATCATTAAAAAAAGCATTTCATGTTATGTTTGAAAACTGGGATTTTAGTCTACTATATATTTTTTCTCTGTTACAGGATTTAGAAAGTTATCAGTATTATAAGATGATTTTACAAAACTTACATCTACAATCAGAACTGCTTGGAGTTGTTTCACTAACAACTTTGGCACAGACATCTAAATAGATGGCCCAACAATCAAAGACACTTTAATTCAAGAAGGTGAATACAAAGTAAAAACTAATATCAGAAACATTTTAAGTAAATAAGGTAATGTTCTATTGGTAAAAATATTTCATTAAATAATTTTAATTACTGATGTCTTTTTACACAAAATGCTTTTTAAGTACAAATTGTTGTGGATGTTTTTAACAGGCTGTTTACATCTATTCTTGTTATGATAGAAAGTAGAAGTAAAATGTGCAGATTATTCTAAAATACTGTAGTTACATTGAAGAATGGCATTAAACAATTCAAAAGAAAGATAATGTGTATTTTTAGAATGGAAGCAAATATAGACAGCTGTGCCAAAGTAATAAAATTATACTAAAACACTAAACATTTATCTACAATTCTGAACACTTTCAAGAGGAACTGCATTTATAAATAAAATTAAAGCTGTTGAGTAATAACAACATATGCAAGAAAACTGTATATCAGAAACAGTTAAAGCTTAGAGAATATAGAATAAGTCACTATAAGCACACAATATTTATTTTGAATCTATGTTTATTTATAATAGCCTTTTAAGATGCCTCATATCTTTCTCAAACTTATTGTAAATAGTAAGTTGGTCTCCATTATAATATTAATGGAAAAACATTTAAAGGTCAACTATAAGAACTGAAATTGGCAAGACGGGAATCAATTATTATCAGGCCTGTAAGAATTGTTATAAAAATATGGAACAAGTGTCTCTAAGTTACAAGATTTAGAAAAGATTAATAGAAAAGTCTATTGATTTTAAAAGGTAGGAGGAAAAGGGCTAGAATTGCAACCTGAGCTTGACATTTTAACAGGATTTTGTTTCTGTTTTGCAGTAAGCAGAAACTACAAAATATGGTACAAATTGTCAGTAACATGACAAAAAACATGGGACATATTAATGAGCAACATACAACAATTTATGTAGTAGATTAATAATGGAATGAAATGCAAGTAATTGCAACAAAAGCTTCATGTACAGTAATGATTTATTACTTTCATGAATACTGCTGAAAGTATTTTTCTCCGTGCTTAGTAAGACATGAATGAGTTCTGTCTTGTTCAGGTTGAAATATGGCATATGCTTTTTCAAGGAGAAAAAAGTGTAGGCCAGATTGAAATATAATTTCAGACAAGAAGTAATACTCACCGATTCATATTTAAATATTCTCGCAATTCAATAATCAGTGGCCAGAACATCCCCATTTCAGTCAATAGAAGGTAAAATTTCCTTTCAGTAGCTTTGGATATTCATGAGAAAAAGTAATGTAATATAAAAGCCCTAAAGAGAGACATATCTTCATGAAACAAAAACAGTATGCAGTTTTTCCATGAAACTTTACAC
This sequence comes from Myanophis thanlyinensis, assembly GCA_017656035.1. Lineage (NCBI taxonomy): Eukaryota > Metazoa > Chordata > Lepidosauria > Squamata > Homalopsidae > Myanophis > Myanophis thanlyinensis. Next base: position 38,247 of record JAEANM010000146.1, on the reverse strand, counting down.
AATATATTTTTTATTAAACAAATATGCAATTCTGCGGTTTTAGAATTTGAACAATTTCTCCAATTCCCTTATTAAGAAAAATATAATTGAAATGATAACATGATACAGATAGTCCTTGGCTTACAACCATTTGTTCAGTGACAGTTTAACGTTACAATGACACTGAAAAAATAGACAGTTATGGCTGATGAAGTATTTTGTGGTCATGTGATCAAAATTTGGCACTTGGCACCTCGCCTGCACTTACAACTAGAGGGGTGCTTCAACTCCCCCACCCACTAAATCTCCCGCCCACTCTATGCTCTTTTGGCTACCCTGCATCCTGCTGCACAGTCCCTGAATTGCATGTCTCTAAGCCTGCTTGCCATGCCCCAGGAAGCCTCAGCCTGCCCCAACAAGCATTCGTTCATCCACCTCCTTCTCTCTCAGTTCTTTGTGCATTCGTTCATCCATCTCCTTCTTTCTCAGTTCTTTGCACTGACCTTTTGTGTCTTCCTGATTTCTTTTCAAACCCAGCTTCTCCAACAAACCTTTCCTACTTCCCTACTTCTATTCCTTCTTTCTGAAGGCAGTGCTCGTTACTTAAAGCTGCACTATCTTTATAAAAGCTTTGTAAATCCCAGTCTCAATTGTAGTTATAAATCAAGGACTATCTGTAGTTACCCGGAAGCCAGATAAGTAGAAAATGATGAAACGTTACACAGAAATTATTGTTTTTAATGAAAACCTTCTGCTCTATAAGCATCTGCTAGCCATAAACTTTGGCCAGTTTTGTGAGTTGCAATAAACTATGAGTTCTAAAGGACTATTTTGATATGATATTATTGAGAAAACAGCCTTGTTGAAAAATTCTATCCTATATTTAGCTTTCGTTATTTTATGATTTTGGATTATATTGTGCCTGTATAAAGTAATTACAGTAAGGATTACTCTTCAATCAGATTAATAACACAGTACATTGAGTCCCATTTGCAATGGCAAAATATCCTACTTTTGCACAATAAAAACAAACAAACCAATTAACAGCACTAGCTAATGAAAAGATTCATCATTCCTCTGCAAAACACAGTCATAGATGTGTCTGATGGGCCTTGCTTAAGGAAAAGGATCCCCCACTCCAAAATGCTAATGTGGTAAATCATCCCACATTGTTTTGTGCCCACAATTAACAGAGGCTATCTTTTCCTGGAAGATTCTTTGTCCTGAAACAATCCAGTTTATCTTCTGACATTAGCCCTATGGGGAATCTCTCTATTTGCATGGGTTTGGCCTCCCATTTCAATAGGAATAAAATATGTCCCTACATGGAATCAGTTAACCAGAGAACAGGGATTCTGAGAACATTTCATGAATTATAGTTAAGAACAAAGAAGCATCAAATAATATTAAGACAGTGGGTGCAAGTGGAGAAAAAAACAGGAACTCTGAAGATATTTTTCTGAGATAACAAAAAGTATCTTTCTTTCATGAATGTAATTATTTCTTTAAACATTAAATTATGCAAAATATAATCATACATATTAACAGACATTAACTACTTCCGTGTATAAGACAAAGCATATTACATAAAAACTATTTTAGTCATACAATTATCACTCCCAATGAAATAAAGCCTTACACATCTTGATAATTGTAATATGCAGCTAGTCCTTGATTTACCACAATTGAAGCCAGAATTTATCTTGCTAAGTGACACAGTTAAGTTTTGCCCTGTTTTATGACATTTCCTGTCACAATTAAGTTAGTGGCATGGTTGTTAAGTGAATCAGGGTTCCCCATTGACTGCTTTTCAGAAGATCACAAAAGGTGATCACATGACCCTGGAACATTGCAGCCATCGTAAATATGAACCAGTTGCCAAACATCTGAATTTTGATCATGCAACTATGGGGAAACTGCAATGGTTGTAACTGTGAAAAAAGGTCATAAATCACTTTTTTCAGTACTGTTATAACTTTAAATGTAGTCGACTTATAACCACAATTGAACCCAAAATTACTGTTACTAAGTGAGAGTATTTGTTAAATGAGTTTTGCCCCATTTTATGACCTTTCGTGTCACAGTTAAGTAAATCACTGCAGTACTTAAATTAATAACATGGTTGTTAAGTGAATCTGGGTTCCCCATTGACTCTGCTTGTCCAAAGGTCACAAAAGAAGACACTGCTTGCCAGGTTGCAAAAGGAGACATTACAACCATCATAAATATGAGTCAGTTGCCAAACATCTGAATTTTGATCAAGTGATTAGCAGTGATGGCAAACCTTTTAGAGACCCAAACCGCAAGAGTCTTTCTCTTGTGCATGTGTGTGCGCGCGCAGAGACTGGAAGACCAATTGGCCGATGGGAGGAGGGGCAACACAACACCAGCAGCTCTGCAAGAGGCGAGATCTTTTTCTTTTGCAAGCTTGTTTCATCGTTTGCAGGAAAACTTCTGTTTCCCTGCAAATGACGGAGAGAAACACAATGGAGAAATGTGGTGGAACTGAGCTGGGGTGATGGCCCATGTGCCCATAGAGAGGGCTCTGAGTGCCACCTCTGGCACGCGTGCCATAGGTTCGCCACCACTGGATTAAGGCATTAACTTGGTGTACCATACTACAGGAAGAACACAGAAAGTTTCTATTTTCACCAACAGATGGGGAAAAATCTTTCTTTTGTAGATGTTTGAGGTCTATTGCTTTTTTTTTTAAATGCTCTTCTATTTAATTATATAGCATACTAAATTTCTCCAGCATATGTGTTTTAATATGGATTATAAATTCTATATTGCTTACTTAGGAACAAGTAACTCAATGCAGTCTACTTTTGCAGACTTTTAAGTTTTCATAAGCAGTATCTGTATTATTCTGAGCAATAACTGATATCAACAAACATCCAGTGCATCATTGATTTCAATTCACTATGTAATTCTTATTTGTATAAGCAAACACACACACACATAGATTTTTAATATACTTAAGGACAGTAATTTTGGCCTCAATTGTGGTTGTAAGTTGAGGACTACCTATAAACAAAAATTCCATAATAATGGAAAACGGGTATGTGCAAATTGTGTTATTAACGCAACTGTTGTAAATATGAGATTAGGAAATTACACCCATTCATTTGAACTTTATTTTATACAATTGGTAGAGGCAGCTCATCATACGTCTATTATTTAAGTAAACAAACATCTGCATAATGAAACTTTGCATCATTTTGTTTCCTGTTTTTATTGGTCCAATCTGAATGACACTATTGTATATAGCCCATCACTTTGACTCCAAAGTTGAGATTGGAAGGCCAATGTTTCAATGTTTCATTTAATGCTCACTTAAACCGCTTAAATGCATATTTAACATATAAGAGGAATCTTCTTCAGGTTTTTAAAGGTATTTTAGAGTAAAGAACAGTCTTCGCTTGTTTCGGTATAACAGAGATGTTTTGTCAAAGCCAAAAAATTTAAGTTTAACATTGTAGCACAGGGGTCCTCAAACTTTTTAAATAGAGGGCCAATTCATGGTCCCTCAGACTGTTGGGGGGGCAGGCCAGTGGGCGGGCGTGGCTAAGTGATCATGTGACTGGGTGGGCATGGTTAAGTGGACATGTGACTAGGTGGGCATGCCCAATTTAGCAGTCCATTAAACAATACACACAAATTAAACTTTGTTATACTCCTGGGGGTGTTTTGCTTTTTTTGCCTTTTCTTTTCCCTAGAACATTTTTAAGTTGTTTAGAAGTCTAGTGGTCCACTTCAGGAAACTCAGTCTTGCAGCAAAGGGAATCTGACATCCTGAGGCTGGTGAGTGGTGCGCCGAAGACCAGCTGGCTGGCAGGGCAATCCTGCAGTCTCCCCAAAAGTCCAGCCAGCGGGTGGGTGAGCAGATGGCCCTCCTCCTCCAGAAGCACTCTGCCAGACAAAGATGGGCTTGCTTTTGGCCTCCCGAGGCTTCCACGCATCCCGTTCTTGCCCTCCCTGGTGTTTAGAAGCACTCAGTGTGTCTCATTTTTGGCCTCCTTAGCCTCCAGAAGTTGGGGGAAAAGATGGCAGGGGAAAGGTCAATGTGGGCAGGACAGCCTCATGGTCTGGATTAATGGCTTCAGTGGGCTGTATTCGGCCCATGGGCCATAGTTTGAGGACCCCTGCTGTAATTAAATTGAAAGAAAAAAGAGGGAGTCAAAGCCAAAGGGGAAAGAAACACGTCTCAATTGCCAGAGTAGGTTTGGTTGTATGTGTGTGGCAAGGAGTGGGTGGGTTGTAAAAGTATGAAAAAATTATGTATTTTAATTTTTTTTCCAGGGCACTTTGTTTACCAACTAAAACATTTAAATTAAAAGGTATTAGTACCCTCAAATTGGACTGTAGATAACTGTCTATTTTAATTCATTGAGAAGAATGAACAGCGTTAGAATTTGCTAGTAATTTACTTGACACTGAACAATGAATAATCTGATATTACTGATTGGAAAGCATAATAAGGAGGGTAGTTTTTGCTTTTAATAACAGTCAGCTGTTGCTTTACTTTTTTGACTACATAGTGTACAAAGAGTTAACAATGTCAATTCCAATATTAAAAAGGCACATTATAGGAGAAATAATTGGCCTGAAATTAAATAATTCTGATTTCTCATAACTCTAGAAATAAGATTGATAGGGGAAAAAACCATAAAAATTAAATGTTCATGTATTTCTCATAATTTAAGTTTGTGAAAATATAACATTTAGAGTGAAAATGAGCATTATAAGTAATCTTAAAATTCTAAATTGATGGTCCTGATTAGAAAACATTTCATCCAATAATATTAATATTTACAAATAATCAGTACTGGAAACATTATTTTAGAAATAAATCACATTTCAAAAACATACCTATTCCTTTCTCTATGGTTGAGCTTATGAGAAAATTAGTTCTACCAGTTTGCAATAGACATCTGCTTTGTAAAATGTTCATTGGCTATCATGTGTGACATCACAATCCCTCCTTTCCTAGTTGTTCAATTTGTTTAAACAAGACAATCACTCTAATCATTTAGAAGTAATGCAGCATTTATATAATTTAAAATGATAGTCCTTATAAGGAGCAAGGAGAGATAAAAATGTTACAAGTGCTGCATCTGTCAACTTTATAATTTAGGAGTAAGGCAGACTTAGGGTATAGTGCAAATCTTCTAAGAATCTGCATACAAAAAGGCTCTGAAAATTCTCACAAATTATAGTACCCTCTACAGAAATTTATACATAACACATTTGTCTTTTACACCATAAAATCAGAGTTGAAAATATACTAGATATTCTCTAATCCAATCTCCTTGTTTGGTACATGATTTATTACTACTGACAAATCACCACGCACACTGTCTAAAGATTTCTAGTTAAAGAGAACTTACCTTCATGTGATAATCTGTTCTATTACCTAATGTGTGGTGTGGTGTGGAATGGATGATACACCTTTGAAAAATGGTTCATCTATCAATACAGAGGATTTCATGGTGAGCCTACAAAGTGGTTGTATGAGACTAAATGATGGTTGTTCCTCCACTAGGTTCTTTTATGGTTTATGTTTTTATTTTTGTTGTTATTTATGTTTGATATTTTTATACTGGTTTAATTGCTTCTATGTTTGTAAACTGCCAGAATGAGATGAGCTGCTAAATAAGCATTGTAATAAATAAATAAATAAAATAGTAAGAAAGATAGCATTTGCCTTTTTGCAGCTATTCATAGGGTCAAAATAACACAGCATGTTTGCAAGTGCACTGAAATAGTCATTTTTCATCATTCCTTATCCATAACATACCCCTCTCAAAGCAGAATCAAGACCCTTAGAAATATGTTCACTGTAAAGTTTCTAAACGGAGAGATGGCAATCTTTTTCAGTCTTAATTACCTGTCACATTATTATACATTGGGAAGGGTATTTGAGACCTATTTAACAGCTGCATGGAAAGAAAGACATTTGTGCCTTTTCTCTTCCCTCCTGTGCTTCTCTGAATATCTTGAAAAGATACTCCAGAAAAATACCAGAAGGTTTCTTACTTTTGAAGTGTTACATTGGGGACTGCAACAGAAAAAAGGAAATTAGCCTTAACTAAGTGAAAAACTTATGTGAACAATTGCACCACCAGAATCTTTTAGGCATCTGTTGAAGTTTATTTTTAAACCGAGCCTACATTTTAACCCAAATTTTACTTGTTTGAAAACTGTATATATGGTTTAGATTTTATTTTATTTTGCCTTCTATTAATAATTAAATATTTCATTTTTCTTGCCTTAATGGCCCCTCAGAAATTCATGTGACTACCATCATTATGACATTTTTGAAATTGTCGAAGACTTGGCTATTCTCCCAGACTTAGGGGATAAGATGATTTATAAGCTTATGAGTGATCTGCTGTTCTGGTCTCCTGGCTGGACATAGCTTTCTTATACGTATTGGTGGATTTTATTATTATCATTTAATTTGCAAGGTTCCCAGAGTGTTAAAGTCATGTGGCCTTGAAATGATTTCATCATTGTGGCGATGAATATAACATTGATATTGAAATATTAAAAGACAGATTGTCATAGAGCAATTCTATATGATCACTAAGAGTTGAAAACTTAATGACACATAATCAATAAAATAATGTTTGCATATTGCATTTTATTTGTAAGCAAATTTGAGATTTTAAATAATGGATAGTGTAAACAATTATATTAACATGATGCAACTTTGTTTCTTTGCACATTGATTATATAATTTTGGTCAATATTCCTTCCGTATTTACTGAACCCAATGCCCCATATTATAACTCCTATTGCTTAGAAAGAGCCTCAACTCTTTAGATACAGGAATGTCAAACTTACGGCTCACAGGCTGGATGAGTCACACACTGCCCCCAGTCCCTCCCACCCACCCACCCCCGGTTTAGCGAAGGGGAAAAGTCCCCTTTAGCGAAGGGGGTAAAAATCCTCACAAATTTGACACCCAAGTGCTCTAGAGATTTCAGTGCTTGAAGGACTAGAAAGAAAGATTAGTTGGAGTAATTCAAGCCATCAGTAATTATCTACATTAAGGCTACAGTCCTATACATATTTACTGAGGGAATGTCTTCACTGATAAAACTAGATTTCAGAAACTGGATATTTCTCAGTGATAAGCTTTGCAACTCAAATCAACAGCTTCTCAGATTACCTGAGCAATGTGGTACTTTTAAATTCTAATGAAGCATTTCCCCACTCAATGCTCAAGAATTTAGTGTTTCTGAATGTTAATTTTTCCACTGAAATGGGAGCAAATGCCTGAAAAAAGCTTTCTTGAAGTGCTGACCAAAGGCATTATGATGCCTATCTAGCTGACCAAAGGCATTATGATGAATATGGTAAACTCTACAAGGGATATAAAAAACCCTACACTCCTGTTAAAATGCCAGAGTTTTGAGATAGAAAAAAAATCAGACAAAGATAAATCACCTCAGAGTTTTTCTACCTTTAATATAACATAAGCTGTGCAGTTCAATTGAAAAACAAACTGAAATCTTTTTTCATTTTTTCAGCACCATTGTAACGGTTGCTAAACAAATGGTTGTAAATCAAGGATTATCTTTATATTTACAGCCTGAATAATTCTTACCAAACATAATGTGCATTTACAAGTTAAGTACAGCAGATCTACCTTTACATATCTGCACATTTCCTTTATATACAATAAAGTTTATTTACAAGAGAATAGTTCTAATTGGAAATTACCTTTCTAGGGCTGCATTTCTGATCCAAATCATTTCATCTTGGTATTAACACTTAAACAACATAACAAATGAACGCATGATCCATTATATATTCCAAACAAATAATACATATTTGTAATACTATAATTCCATTTACTGTTTATTAAACGGTAAATCTTACAAATTTGTAACAATACAGAAATCATACTATTATGATTATGATTTAATGGAAAATTAAATTATTTTTAATTAGTTTCTTTTCCAATAGTTTAACTATTCTTACTCTGTAGTAAACAGTGAGGTGAGAACATAATTTTTTTAAAAGTACCACATTATTCACTGACTTCTTAATATACTTTTTTAATGATCATCACTTAGCTGTGATCAGGTGTCTTCTTCGAATGACAAGGTGCTTGACGTTGGAGATTTACTCAGAAACTATACTTTCTACTGTCTGGAACTAGCCTATGGTTGCCATGGAGGCCATTTACTCCTAAACCTCCCCACTGAAAGTTGGGAAAATTGCAACACCAGTCACTATATTTGATCTATTCTTTGTCTTGGGAGAAGCTGATGGAACTATTTAAAAAAATCCACCGTCTCTCTAACATTGGCAGGGCATGCTATTACATATAAACAGGGAGCAAATCTCCCATTCACCCACACTGATATTACCCACTTGGATAATGAAATATGTGGAAGCAAACAACCAAGGTCAGAGAGCACCAAGGACTCCATGCTTTCTAGTAAGTACATTTTGGATTACAGCCTATGCCATTCCTAACATACTTAATTATAAATGTCACCAATCAAGTAACTTCCCCACCAAAAAGTTTGAAGCCCGTCTGTGACTGCTTTCAATTTTGCTGACCCCAAAATAAAGAGAACAAAGAGACAACATCATGACCCAATCAGTGCTATTCCTCCAGCTAGGGAAAAGGAGAATGCAAAAACCACTCATCTGGATTCTGACCCTTCCTATTATTTGTCCAAAAATAATAGATGCCAAGCTGTCATTCCTTTATTTTGTTACACTGAGAAGGCTTCTACTGAGGAATGTACTACAAATTTTACAACTACTGCAATGCTTGCAATGTTGCTGCAAAGATGAAAATACAAAAGGAGAAAGGGAGAAGAAACTATATTTTCAGACAGACATGAAGAACAGGATTCTTAAAGAAAAGAAAGTTTGAAGCAATCCAGAACCCTTTACCTCTTACCCAACTCTTAACGAAAGAAAAATAATTGCTACAAAAAGAAAAATAATTGCTATCTCCCATTCCATCCTCCAAAATTTGCTAGAACAAAACATCAAGATGTATCCTGGTATTTTGCATATTGGATATATAAGAGAAAGGAAATACAGATAAAACTCTTGCTTCCTTTGCCTGGGCTACTGTACCTTAAGTGCTTTCAAGTACCTTAGTGCTTTCAAAGTGTTCAATAGGATCTTAAGATTCCATGAGAATTTAATGGGGATCCATAAAAGACTAAAAGCAAAAAAAAATCCCTTTCATTCACTAGAGCTTTGACTATTGATAGGAGATGTAAGACTTTCTTTAAAAAAAATTAACAGGCTTCACACCCTGAAAAAGTGTGAAAATCCCTGTCTGAAATAACATTTACAAGTATTTGCACAATCAAAACTGCTCATATGAATTGCATTTTAAGGTGAAACTAGCAAAATAATATGCATTTGTTGTATCACACACACATACACAATCTGAGTGCATGTTGAGTGGGATGTGGAAGCTATTGACACCTTTTTTTTTTAAGATCCTGTGAACAGAAACATACATCAGCTGAAGCCCAGAAGTCAAATGAGTCCCACCAATGCAAAAACAGGCCACCCACAAGTCTGCACAGCAAAAAAAGAATACTTCTTTTGGTAAAATTTTGGATATACCACCACTGAACCAGAAATAAGCCAGCTCAGCTGGTGAATGCAGGCAACAGTGTAAGATCTGAAGCTGGTCCTGGGCTGGTGGAAAGACCTTGTGTGGAAGTGCTCTCACCCAGAAAATGACTTAAAGACATCTGCTGAAATCAAGCTGTAATTTAGACATTTTTTTATTAGCTCTGGCCCTAAGCCTTAACATCTTGGCACACACAAACTTTCCTTGTTCTTCCTATCTCAATATCAAAAAAATTTCATTTATGTATTTTCTATTTATAGGTCACTTTTAAAAACATATAACTATAAAAAAATAGCAATTCAATTTTTACATCCTGCTTTCTTTCCAAGAGTTCAAACAATGTACATCACACTCTCTCTTCCCATTTTTTTCTCACAACTCAGTGAAAAATGATATTGGGCTGAGGGAATGACTGATCTAAAGTCATGTAGTGAGTTCCATGGCTGAGGATCAGTTGTATCAGTTCTCCTAGTCCTAGTCCAACATTTTAATAAGTGGGGAAAAAATTAGATGCAATAAAAGACAGGCTTTTGTCTATTTAGCAAAAAGGACACATGTCAAATCCCACATTTATATTTGTTTATATTCATGACTATATGTATTTGTAAGAGAGGGGAGGATTAAACTACAATAATATGTAATAATCTGCATTCATATAGTTTATTACAAGGGATCTTTAAAATAGCTGAAAATACTATTTTTTAAAAATAAAATCATTCCTCTCACTCTCTCTACACCCCCCCCCCCCCATTATTTACATTTACAAGGCTGCTCATCAAAATAATACGTTTCACATATACATAAAGCATTCCAGTACTGTTTACAACGTTATGGGTCTTTTTCAAAAGTGTTTAAGTCTCTACCTCTCACAACAGTTAACATTAATTGAAATGAGTTCAAGAGATGGAGGAGGGAAATTGATCTACAGAGCATGAAGGAATTACACAGACATCTTACTAATCAAGGACAAGTGTTTATACGCCTGAAATTTTAATTTTATTTGTAGTCAGCTATGGAAAAAAAATAGAAAAAACTAGATTAAACAATTGTTTAACAGAACAGTTTACAGAAAAATATTATTTTAAAATATATTTTACAATCTAAATTAACAATATAGATTGATCTTTGAAAGTTATATTATACTTGAATAGCATATATGATATCTGAATAGCATTCTAGTGGAAATAAAAGTCATGCGGAATTTAGAATTAAAGTAAACCTTCTGCAATGAATCATAAGAACTATTGTTTACAAGTAGTATCTAACCTAGAGTCCAGATGATTATATACAGTTCAAAGTAATAGCTTGAACTTAATAAGATGTATGTTGTATGAAAACCCAATGTTCCCAGTTTATTGGGATTGCATTCACTGATTCCAACTATAAATAGGGCAATTCATTTCTTATTTTCAGCAAGAAAAATATATTCTGACTTAGTTAGCTATGATGGGCAATATGTTCCTTTCTTTTTGCAAAGTTGAGCACATAGCTGAAGATATTCTGCATCTTTATTTTAACCTCAGGCCAAAAAAATACTTGTTTACTATGTGTGTGTATATATATTTATTAGTTCTGTTAAAATATTTGCTACCAGCTTAGCAATAAAAATGTTTTCCCCCTAAATAAATATTTAATTATTTCTTTTCAACTCATTTAACATAAATACATTGTGACTGTTTGCAAATATTTCATGGTCCTCCCCACCTCAAATATTGGTCAATATATTGAGTATAACATTTTACATCACCCATCATAATATCCCATCCTAGATTCTGTCTTTCCTATATGGGTTATATAAACAATCATCCTTGGGGAAAGCTAGTTTAAATCTGGCTTGGGTTAACACTGCATGAAAATGAAATTGAAAGCTGACCAAGTTTCTTATAAGAATCTGTTTAAAAAGGACTATTCTGGGCTCCACAGATGATTCCTAAGCATTTGTAGAACAGAAACATAAAGAATGGTTGCACTCATGTATTTGTATGGAAATATGTCCATTTGCCCAGAGAAAAGGAACAAAAACTTGAGACAGTAGGAAGTATCTGGGGAAGGGGAAGTTTAGTAGGAAAAGCTAACCAACAAATTTGTCTTTGGCCCATTTACATATAATGGGTGTTCTGTAGCCAGCTAGGTGCATTATGACAGCCATTTTGTGAATAGAAAAGGCTCCCCCAACAGCCATTTTGTGACAGTTCCCCTGACATATTCCCAAATTCCAGATGTACCCACCAGCTCCTCAAATTATCATCTCCAGTCATATGTAACAGTTCTTAACATATACTTTCATTCTGGAGCTTTATTTTGTATAATTTTCAATAAGAGAATAACATACACTAGATAAAACTAAGACATGCCTGCAATCCTGACAGAATAGATTTGGTAACTGCTGAATCTCACTCTTTCAGGCACAGAGAAATCTGTGGCAATTTCTTTTATATTATCAGCTCTTGAGGGTGCACACACACAACTAGCTTGCAAAGGACTGGGCCAATTATGCACAAGCTTTATCAGTAACTATAATCCACACAAATGATAGTATTACATGTAATTTACTGCACAGCCAATTAAGAACATTTAAAAATACTAAGGTAATAAATATAAATGAATTTCCAAACTTGCACAATAGCACAAATTCAACTGTAGTCTGTTACATTCAGAGATTGAAAATTGAATTTAAATTACATTTATTTCTTAAATAATTCAACGATTGACAAACATGCAAAGGGTAAGGTGTAATGAAGATTTTTTCATCTGAACACTTTCCATAGATCAAAATGTTATCTTTTTAAATCCTAAGACTATAAAACAGCTTTTATGCAATATAAACATCATCCAAATCAAACTATAACTAAGAGTATAAATAGAGTTAAGTCAAGGTGGAAACAGTTCCTTCAAGATTACTAGTTCTTAATTTATTAAATTTTTCACAAAGATGTTTTGCTCTACTGTAATTTTAGCAACTTGAAGAAACCTAAGCAATATTCAAACAATGTTATATATTGCAGAGTTGTTAAACAAAAATATTCAAAATCATTACAGATGGAAGTTATGAAATATTACTGGAAATACTTCTAATGAAAGATTGAAAGAATAAACCTATGTTTCTGTCTTCTACAGGTGTTTATGGGTATTTTCCCCAGAGAGTCTAGCATTAACTACTACAGTACCTAGCTTCTATTTACTGTCTGGAAAGGTAGAAGGGCTGCTGCACCCAAGTTGCAAAGCTAACACCTGATAATGGATTACATAAAGTTAACTTCCTTCCTGAGCTTCTTAAAAGGGCTGTTTGTATACGTGAGAATGGTTTCTAAATGTATCATCCTTTTTTATCTCTTAGCATTTTCAACATTCATTTTTAAATTTGCTATAAAAGAGCACATTTAAGAATGCCACTGAAGCATTTGTGAAAAGAACCAGTAGCAGCAGTATTTTGGGACTGTTAGCTGAATCTGCTATGATTCTCCAGAATCCACCAACTTGAATACTGGCAAGGATTTAAAAAAGCATGTGAAATGTAGTATTTCTTAGCACTATAGTGCTCTTTCACATCCACAACATGCTTTACTTTTCTTATAGTTTCTTACAGAATATTGTATGTTATCATGGCAATTACATTTTAATTGCATCAAAAACAAAGACATCATCCACTACTCCTTCAGTAAGCTTACTTTCTTAAGTATGTTTCTCTGATTAATCTTCTACTAAAGTTTCTGGTTTTTATTCTGGGCCTCCTTCCTGTTGCTTTCATTGACTGCCCACCCACCCACCCTTTTGTCCCCAAATACATAACATTCAAGTTTCAGTACTTCCCTTCAGCCCCCACTAATTTCCATGCCTATCAACTCTCTTTGGAATACAACATCTCAGCAGTTGAAATAGTGGCTGGAGTGGAAGAAAGAGGGTAATCAACAGCCTTTACAGCCAAATACTATTTACAATGAAGCTGAATTTAAATGGATCACAGAAAATAACCAAGAGGAAATTGTGACTTTATATTCCACACTGAAAATATAATTCTATACAAGTACCTCTTATTAATTCTGCATTGCAAATCTTTTTGCTGTAAATGATTATTGCAAAGACTGATGCTTCTGTATTGTCTATCATTTGTCAGACTTGGAAATACTTAGAGGGATCATTTTGAATGTGTATGTCAGCTTGGAGCCAGAATTATTCATCCAGGATGAACTAGTACTAGTATGTTGAAAATAGCAGAACAAATTTTCCTATGAGTGCCATCCACAGCAAAATGTACCTAATACAATCACTCCTCAGAGGAAACCTCTTTCCTCCAGCATTGCAAATCCTTAGTCAAATAACACCTATCCGGATTGTTAGAAAGAAAAGAATAAGAAAAGAATAACCGAAGATAAACTGTCTCTCTTAAATATTTAAATTACTTCACTACTGTGAACTCAATTCTAAAATATACTATTCATGGATTCTTAGAACCATGCTAGCCTCTAGAGTTTCTATATTAGAAAAGTCTAGTAAGTAAAGCCAACTAGGAATAAAAAAGTGAAATAGCACGTTTGAGTAGAAAATTAAACTTGTAAAAGTATATTTAGAAAAGGAACAAAGTATGGCCAGATAATGATGAACTCCAACATTAACTGATTAGTCTTAGCCATCATGACCAAGAGTTCGGATGATAGAGCAGCAATCCAATATCTGGAAGGCCCCATACTTCCCTACTTTCAAAATCCATATTCTATGCTTTGATTCTTCCTTTTGCATTATAACACTTAAATTGTATAAGCAATATTGTAATATTAAAAAATATTTTTAAAAGGATGTAATTGAAAAGCAATAAACTGAAAGAGTGTAATTTATTTTTGCAATTATATGTGAATTGTATCACCCATTATTATTTATTAAAATGTTTAAGAATGTCTATTATGCTTCTGTTTTTTCAGGATTAGTACAAGGTAAATCAATATGAATAGTTAACATTTAAAAATGCACATTGTATTATTAGAAATATAGTGTTTCCACATTCTGCATTTAAGCATTCACTCTATGCATATCCTCCATAAGTGGAGAAGTATGACATTCTCATTTTTGAAGGTAAAGGTTCGTTCTCCAACCTTGTGGGTTGGAGAACAATTTGTTACCAGGCTAAGTAACATCTTCAGCGGAGTTTAAGGGCTGTTAGTTGTCAGTGTTCTTGTGTTTATAAACACTGACACTGACATCCACAAAACTCCGCTGAAGATGTTACCTAGCCTGGTAATGAAACGTTCAGAAACCAATCCACAAGCTCAGAGAAAGAACCTTCACCCTCATCCTATATCCGAGCTACAGATATTTGCCACTATTGCATTCTAATTTTTCTAATTTAAATTTAAAACAATAGTTCGTAAACTAATGAACATTAAATAATATTTAACATGAATTTTAATTTTTGAAGGTGAGAAAGAGAAGAAATCATGTTTTTCTACCCTAAAATGGTTTTTGTGACCAAAAGAGGGAACCAGATTTCACAAAAGGCTTAAGAGAGAACAAAAACACAAGAGATGCTTGATTTTATACTTTTGCTATTATTTTCTATATATTATATTTTAACAAAGATATTAGTTAAGAGTGAGGACTTGGCTCCACCTCATTTTCTATTAAAATGTGGGTGGGAAAGAAAAAAGTAAAACTTTAAATGAAGTAAGCAAAGAACTTTGCTTCCTTTTGAAAGATCAGTGAGCCAATATAGTTTTAAACAATAAGAACTCTAAAACTTTTAAAACAGACAGAACAGTATTTATATATGCAGGTGGCTACAGATTCTGCTTATGTTGCAATTTACCATTAAGATCATGCCCATCTATCAAAGCAATAGTTTTTTTTAAATGCTTCATTTTCCCTATATATTAAAAACTTTTCAATGATAAAAAATAGCATATACAAGAACCATTGTATCAATATAATTACATAAAAATTGATGTTTAGATGAAAATGCAGTATTAACAATACAGTAATAATTTCAACTGTATAGTTGCTATATAACAAACATCATTTGAAAATGAATTGTTACAGAAGTTCTATGTTTAAAGGCCAAGAATTCCCAATTGCATCAACGCTAGGGACATATAATTTCTATCACCTGATCTCCCCAAATCTTGCTCTTTATATCTAATAAGTTAATAACAATGAAACTTCAAATCACAAAATACATTCTAAAAGTAATTTTAAGATGCTTAAGCTGTAATGTGAAAAAAAGAAGTTACAAACATCTTCCTTGAAATAGATTCTAACTTGCAAACAAAGAACTACACACAACTAAGCAACAACAGCATGAAGTCTTCCCTGTTGCCTATCACTATTCCATCACTAGCTATGCTACCACTTCCAACAATATACTATTTATTAAAACAAATGCTACTTTGCCTAGTTATTTCTTCCAAGACTTTTGCTGTTCTCCAGTCACAAATGGCAACTATGAGCATGCACATAAGTGTTTAGCTTTCAGCAACTATGCCATACCTACCCAGTTCTTAATGTAGTTCTTAATCTCCTTAAAGTGCCTTTCTTCCAGCATCCTGCAAGTTTAATGTCTACTAGTTTACAGCCCCTCTTTTTCCTTTCCCAGTCCTCAAGCTATCTAGAAGCCTATGGGTTCAATATACTCCTAGTTCTCACTGTACACCAGAGCACAGCCTGTGTTTACCAAAGCAGAGCAAAAAGTCTGTCTCAGACCTCCAAAAGTCACTTGTTGGCCAATCTCTTTGCTTGGTCGGGCAAATCCTGTCACAACTATTCACCTTTTCATTTGGGAGGGTTGGCTCCTATCTTCTTCCCCGCTCCCTCTAAGAGGGGCCAGCGCGTCCCCCTTCTCGGCGAGCACAACCTCCCTTGTCCCCCTTTAAGGAGAGGCTGAGAGAAGAAAGGTTCTTCCCCACCCACCCCTACTCTTTAGGGGGTCAAGACCTCTTCCCCTCTGCCGGCCTGCCCAAACGCGTGAGCGAGATTCCCTCCAAATCAGAAGGTGGGGCTTAAACCAGCACAGCCTTCACGTCCCCAATGGGGAATCTGAGCTTCAAAGGGGTGGAGCCCCCTCAAATCTTCCACGACAATTGGGGGGTAGAGTCTCCCCAACCGGCTACAACCACGCATAAAAGAGCCCTTTCTATCTCAGGAAGGGCTCTCCCGCTTCCCCTTATTTAGGGTCTAAACCCCAAGGGGGTAAAGCCCCCGCCCCCCCCTCCGGCCCCTTTATTTACCGCCATCATCAGCACGCGCGAGCTGTCACCAAGCGCGAGACACCCCAACCGGTACACGACACGCCCCCCCACCTGCCATTGGCTCCCCACTTCCCTCCGCCCCTTATTGTCATTGGATAACACGCCCGCCACACATTATTTCCATCCCGCCCTCGGCATGTGACGCTTTCACGATTCAGCTATCTTGTTTACGCCGTCTGCGCACAAAAGCCGTCGAGACTTTCTGGGACGGTTTTGGTTTTTTTTTTCTCCTTAACGCCACATACGTAACAAGAAAAAGCGGGAAGCAGTCTCTGATTTATGCGAGTGACGCGTCGGAGGATGCGCGTTCTTTTCAAGAATCAGAAAGATTCTAATCTATTTGCTTCGCTCAAAGGAACTCGGGCTCCTTTTCTATGGAACGAAATGGCTGACTGGTGGCATGGGCGGAACCTGGGAAATCCTGGCTCCATTCTCCAAACTCGAAGCTTTGGACGAGAGCGTTTCCCGAAAGCGGAGCCGGGGTGTGCATGTAGCTCCGCCCAGGAACTGTGATTATCCCCCGACTTGTGAATCGCGATGGGAGGGGGGGTGGGGCTGAGGGAGGAAACGGGGTTAAGTTTGGTTGAATCGCAGGAGGGTAAATAAGGATGTTTCCGAGACAAAGGGACTCTTAAAGTCGCAGTGACCCATTTCGTTAGTGCTCCGCTTGCCCGCCTCTCTGGAGCTTCGCGGAGGGCTTTGCCGGGGGCTTTTTCCGCTCAAGACCTTCCAAGCAGAGCAGACTTTGCTTGAAGTGTGTGCCTTGTGTATGCGGGAGCGTGGCTGGTTCGGGCCCGGGGAGGGTAGGAATCTGCCGAATATCTGCTTCTCGACGACCGCTTTTTGGAACCAGGGCAGCCACCTGACCGGTTCACAGGTGTAAGCACACGAATATAATAAGCCGCGCCGTCTTGCAAGGTCTTTGAGCGACCTGGCAGGTGATCAACCAATCTGCTAATCTTAACGATTTCTCGTCTAGCCTAGGAGGAGGCATTGTGCTTCACCCGCTGCATTCTCTTCTGGGAATATTTCGGTTTTAATAAGGGCTGGGGGATGGTTTTACCTTGTTTAAAGGCATTAAGAAAATCCAATTGTTTTAATATGACATCTACTTTTAATATAGTTTGCCTCTGTATGGAACTAAATTGGTCATTTTGTCTGACTTGAGCAAGACACTATATATATATATATATATATCACATATGGGTTAATCTGAATCGGTCAGGCTTTGATCAATGACGGGAGAGAGGAGTCTTTAAACAGTCCATATCAATTTCAAGTAAGACATATTCCTTTTTGTAATGGGAATGGTTCACCATCATACACACCACAAAAAAGCCTTTGTAGAAGATGGTTGGATAGCTTCTTTACAGTGTCTCATTGGGTAGCTGAATTTTTATAGTGTTTCCAGAATTGTATAGTGCTGCCAGACAACCGCCTCCCAATACCAGTGTCAAATGATATTGTTTGTTCGTTTTCCTCAGTAGAATCTTTGTTTTATTTTAAAGACAAAGATGATGGGAAACTAAGGTTGTGGGGGGGGGGTTGCCCCTTTTCCTATAAAATTCCATCAACGAGGTAGCACATTAGAAGGCTTCTTCAGAAGAACTTCTTCCTGAGCAAAAAATGTAACGAATACATTTCCAACGTTAGAGCAATTATTAAATGGGGCATTTATAGGGTTTCTACTAATCCATCAAATTATATCTCCCATTCTTGTCTGTTCAGTATAGTGTATATGTAGTGGAGCAGTGCTTTGTGATCCTGTATGAAGTTAAACTATGTATCTTAATGATTATTACATATGATCTATATATGGTCAGTTTATTTGTCAAATGATACCCTGAGTTCCAAACAAAGGATCCATGGTTTGTGATATGACGGTGAAGTGAAAACAGCTGATTCCAACCTACATCCACTATTCCAACATAAAATCCAAATCTACTTTGTTTAATAGCTCAATGAAGAGTTATTCAAAACTTCAAAGACTTTATAATTTGCAAATTTGCTTTGTTTTGATTGGTCGTAATAAAGAGGCTGATTATATTTTGGAGTATTTCTAATGGATTAACTTTGCTTTGAATATATCTGGGATCACTGCACATTCCAAAGCATTTTTTTTATAGGACTCTTCCCTCTCAATACTCACACATTCTCTTGTTCAGGCTTCACAATTTGCAATAGTACCACTTTACAGAAACCTGATAATGGAACACATAAGTGACAACTAAAACCATTTGACAGACTAGCAACACAAAAACAATGGATCAATTGCAATCCTACATGAATAGATGCTAAATTGTCACTTTAAAGAAATAGCCATGTTTGAATACATATTACAGAATCAAAATTAAAACAATGAATTGTAGCTTTTGATCCTTTGATTGGAATTACTCAGTACTATTGTACAATGTTCAGTATTTAACTGAATCAGAGGTAACACTAGTGTAGTAGCTGCATAATACATATGAGAGACCTGCAATAAGATGATGCATGCGTGCGATTTCGCAGACATACATGGTACAAAATGCAGTGAAATGTGTATGGGCATAGGCATGAACTGTAATAACAGTGGTCTTTAGGTTACTCTTGTTTTAGAATAACATTTTCATGACAGCCATCCCACAAAGAACTATACTGCACTATTGGTATTTAGTCTATGGCAGAAATGTAATTTGTGATTTGTGTATTACATGTTGGTGCCATATGCATATCCATTCTTATTCCTGATTTATGATATGTATCTTAACCAGTTTTTAACATCCTGAACATCCTCTTTTGAAAGCTGAATTTATATCACAGTGATAAATGTCTTTAATTTCTGTATTATTCATTGGCATTGATATTAATGGTATTAGATTATGGATTTAGGATGTATTCATCTAAAATTCATGATACATTCAGTACCTAATCTCTAATGTTGCATCATTACTCTAAAAGTATGCTGTTTATCATTTTTGACCTAAATGTAAACAGCTCTAGGAAGATCCGATTCAAAATAAGGTTGATTGGATCATATTGGTTCTATCAATTACTCTATTATTGTAGATTTTTTTTAACATTTGTAGATGATAAATTGAGATAGTAAATTTAAAAGTACTTTTTAAAAAAATGATCTATGAAAATCCATCTCCTACATATGTTCTTGTGCCACAGGTACAGTTTAATTAGTAGTCTTATTATAGTCCCTGTTTTTCTTTATGCCTAGTCCAGTATGAATTATTTTTAAAATTTGCTACCTATAAACTAGATGTCTGGTGTTAAGGTAGGTTTTTGCCAATGCCTATTTTCAATCCAGTGATCAATTTTTAGATGTGGAATTATGTGATCTGTGAATCCACCTAAATTGATCTTCGTAGATTTGTATATTGGTATGCAACAATCTGACCCTACTAAATTTTCCCATGATAGAATACCGAAGTAAAGTAATGCTATATAACTCTATTGTGTCTTCTAGATAAAATAATAAGCAAGAGATACACACACACACACACACACACAAATCAAAGACATGTACTATAATGATATTTCTAAATGGTCTGCATACAAAAAAATACGTTTACTACACAAAAGTTACTTTTCACTTACACTATGTATAAGAAGTATTGGCCAATCAAGTTAACCTAGGATAAGAAGCAGGCTGTGATAGTTTTGGTTGCTATGGGAACTAGTGAATAGAAAGGGAGAGAAAAAGAGGCCAACTTTGGGGGAGGGGGTAAACAAAGAAATATAGAAGAAAATCATAATATGGGATATAGATATAGTTGTAATCTTAGAAAATTTTTACCTAAAAATTATATGTCTCAGTTTTATAAGAGTTCAGTTTCCTCTATATGAGAGGAAGCTGGAAAGCAAGGTACATGAGAACAACTATGGTATGTTAAAATCCAGCTGAGCTCAGTACTTTGCAGGTTCAGAAGCTGCAACAATGAAGGTTGAGAGCTGGCAACCCAAGGATACAATTGACAGAAAAATGCCTTACACCTTTACCCACCCACCCAGTGGGATTCTTTGGGAGTCAAGAAAAGAACCAAATGATGCATTAGAAATAGTGGCAACTGAAATAATCTTTAAGAATAAAACTGGTTGGCTTTGAATCTGAACCCTCTTTCAATATCCAGCAAGCCCCAAAAGGAGAACCTGTCTTTCCTTTGCCTCTCTTTGGCAAAGAATTCTGCAGAACCATCTCCCTTGTGTTTTCCTGGGCTCTATTACAAATTCATCACAATTAAGGTCTGTAAAAATCACAAAGCTGCTTTTGCGTGGACTAAGGAACTAGAAGAGCATAGAGGGGATCTGAAAAACTCTTGGTCTTTCCAAGTATATCTCATTTCTTTGGTTTATTAAAGCTATTGCCTTATAGTGTAAGTAGGGAGTGCCACACAGCTTTCATTTCAAACATGCTGAACCTCCTCTCCGATGCCTTCCCTAGGGTTTTTTTGGGGAAGGGGAGAAACCTTTTTTTGGGCAAGAATTAAAATTAAAAAGGGAATTTTAATTTTAACCTGTCCTGCTCAATGAAAGGTAATCATCACACCTGGCTGAACACCAAGTCCCTAATAAACTTATTTCGTATTTTTTTATAATAGTTTTTTCATTAAAGTAAGAGGCTAAAATAAGAGGCAGCATATTTGTTGCAATGTATAGTCAAGACTATTCAAGAAAGACAGTGAAAAAACAGCAAAAAGCAGCTATTTCATACATGTTTTTAAGGGTGCTTGACTCTCCAAAATTAGAAAGGATCAGGAAAAAAATCACCCCAGGCAGAAAACTGAGGAAGAGTTTATACAGTGGTGATGGAATACAACAGTTTCAAATTCTGTCCCCTATGTGGTAGCTTTTATTCCAATATACACAACAGCATAGTCAACAAATGAAAAGGACAAATTTTCATTTTGAGAAAGTAGTAAGCATTAGATAATATTGTCTGGCATTCAGAACAAACTGAGGAACAAAAGTGATGCACGAGATGAATAAATTACCTAGATTTCCTGAATCATTGATCAGCGCAGTTCGGGGTAAAAATACCTGCCTTTGCAAAGAGACCCTTATTCTATCCATAGAAAATTTCTATTGGACTCAAGCCTGTTATCTATTTGGAGAATATGCTATGGCTTCAAAGAACACAAAGCAGAAATGCTATAGAACTTCATAAATGCCAGGAATCTTTGGAGAAAAACTCAGGCTGATGAAAGCAAGATATTATTCGCTCAGAGCACAATGAGAATCTTTAGAATTTGGGTATCAGTATTCTATGGCAGCTATATCAAACCATCCTAGCGAAGCTTCTCTTTGGATTATTTGAAAATACCTTGAAGCAAAGTTTAAAGATCGTGGCTTTGATTGGGGGAAAAAACCCAGGAATTATAGAATTTACTCACTTGCACCTTGGCTTCTTGAACAAACATACATTTATGCAATTGTTCAACATGGTGCTTGAGTGCCTGGCTGTTAACATATTAATTGAAAGTTTACCCCAGGGTTACATTTTTGTTTCTCATAAAATGGGTACTAGACTATGAAATAATTCCAATATTTTGTGTTTAAGTAATACAAAAAGCGGTTAAGATGTGAAAGAACTAAATTAAATTGGCAATACTGAATCAAATCAAGAATTGGATTAATATAAAAGATTACATTTTTTCTATCCATATTTAAAGCTTGAGAAGTAGAATTTGAAAAAGCAGCTATTCAGATTCAAGTAATTAAAATATAACATTAAATCATCAATAATGTCCACAAATAAAAGTTCTTCCATTGAGTTACAAGGTTCTAGATGCCCAATTTCAATACCCTTTTGACTCAATATCTGTGCGGATTCTCAAGTCATCCAGGTCATATTTGTCTCAAAAGTGCTTTTTTGAAAGGTAATTGGACTGTTATTTTCCTTGAGGAAGAACAAAAGATTTCATTTCTCACCCAAGAAAGCTCATCAATTGTGACAGGTGGTGGTGGTGGTGGAAGATAGGTACTCACAATTGAGCCTGGGTTGATGGGGGGGGGGGGATGGAAGGATTGTATTTCTTTGCATCACTTGGTCTTTTAGTACTCTCTATGAGAGCTCTTGAGGTCAGTTGGGGGGTTTATCTTTGCTCTTGGTGTGCAAACAATTGTGCACCAATTGTGGAATCTTTTTGTCACTGTTGCAAGAGCTGTGTTGTAGACTGGAGATAGGTGGTGTCCAATCCTTTTGACTCTTCCCTTTGATGGCCAGTAGGTGGCTTTCATTACATTTTTTTCCTTAGGTTAGCAGTGTCTTTTCAGTTCCTTTGTCAATTTGCCTTTTATTAAATTGAAATACATACTATATTTCTGTAGCAAAATCTTTGACTCTATAGTTTCACACAATTTTCATGCCAATAGACTTCTACAGTATTTAATTTCTCAGTTATATATTGAACATGGTAATTCATTATCTGGACAAACCAAGCAGTAATTTTCTCAGAAAATCATTTTACACCCATGGTTTGTCTGTTCTTATAGTTGAAAGACTGTTTTCCAAACATGCTATTTAATATACCACTTTTATACCAGTATTTGTTTCTCATTAGTTCTACAAATTTAATTGTTCCCTAATTTTTTTCTATTTGCAAAGTACAACAGATACTTAACCTTCACTAATTAAATAAACTAGTTTGAGCTCTTGAAATACTAGAATATTAGCCCAGTGCATAAGTGAATTTGACTTCGTTAGGTAAGTTATTAAGATTTATGGTACAGATTTTTTTTCTCTGGCAATACAAGGTTTGGCTTTGCTCCACCTTCTTTCTTTTCCAGTCATCTAGTCATTACTTCGGAGTTTATCTCTTCCTCTTCTACACAAGGCAACAATCCTTCATATGGAGATTGCTTCTCCAGAAGCACTTCCTGCCTGCTAATTTAAATCAAACTGCTTCTGATTTTACTTATTTTCTCAGATTGCTTTCTAAAATTACATTCTTACAAACAAAGTCAATGTTTAGTTTTCTTTCATCCAAAGAATATTATATTAATCCCTTGATGTTTTGAAGGCAAATTGCAAAATGTGCTTATTTTAGTTGCTTCAGATATTTTATTTTGGCTTTCTAAGTGCTTTAACATTTCCAGAAATGAATCCTTATGAGCTGATAATTCTTTGCAACTGAAAGCTTCTTGTTATAGAGTTTTATAGCTGAGAACTCCTGCTGCTTTGCTGAAATAGTCCCTGCAGTTTATTCACATATTAACCCTTCCAAAAGAGTATTGTTCCCTTAATGATTATGGAATCAATGAACAGAATCATGGTCCTGTATTGTATCTTTTACTTTACTTTACTTTGCATAATGCCATAATAATCCTATTCTAACACCTTTTCCTGGATATACAAATAAAAATTTATATTAAATTGATTATATTATTCTCTGGTAAATCCCTGCTCTTGAAAACATCCTTCCCTCAGAGATTAGAATGGCTAGGACTCTGTTGTCTTTTAATAAAGCCTTAAAAACTTGCCAATGCCCCCAGGTCTGGGGCCCCAAATGTATAAAGGGCATCTTCAATAGAATCAGTTCTTCTTGTTAGTCACATCCATTTAGACTGCTTAATTTGTCTATATGCAAACTAATGAGCACATTTTTTTTAGAAGACAAACCTCTTTTCTTTCTAATCTTTAAATCTGTCTCTCATCTTGGTCAAAACCCCCTTGCTGGTTAACAGGTACAGTTAAAGAATTTAGGAAGAAAAAATAAAATCAGAATAACTTTAATATGAAAGCTCCTTGGGCAAAATAACAAAGGTAAACTTAACCCAGGAAATACGTGATATAAAAATTGAGGGTCTCATGTCTGTCTATAACTAATAAATTGTACTGTGCTCTTGCACAGTCCATCATAGAATAAAGATATATCAGGTGAGAACCTGACCTGCACGGGTCAGAATCAGAAGAAAAAAAGGAGTGAACTGAGCAGCAAAGGAAGTGACAGTTTTAAGAATACCAGGATAATCAATAGAGTGTTACAGATGGATAAAAAATGTAAAATTTTAAGATGAAAGGAAATAAAAGTATATTTTTGCTAGCTATCTCTGCATCTATTCCCCTTAATAATCATTCATAAATATAAAAAATATTGCATGCAAAGCTGAATTCCAACAATAGAACCTAGTTCCAATAATTTTTAGAATCAAGTTTCCAGACCATCTCCAATGGCAGCCTTACATATACTGTACAATATAGCAATAGTACAGAGTGGAAGTTGGAAGTTAACAGGCTGTGTATAATTAAAATGAGACTACCTCTTTGCAAAGAAAATAATAAATGCTTAAAACTTTTTATGTGCTAGAGTTTACTTGTTCCTGTAATTGGTGAAGAAAACATTTACGGGAAATACAACCTTTTCAGAACACCTCAACCAGACTTAACAATCATCTACTAGTACAGTGGTGGTGAACCTTTTACTTAACTGAGTGCCAAAAAGTATGTGCTTTGCGCATGCCATCCACACGTGTGGCTCCATGTGTGCTGTATGTGCAACCGCACCATCTGCACATGCATGCAGCTTTTGCCTGTGCAAGGCACATGTGCTGTACGCAGGAACACATGCACACGTGAGCAATCACATGTGCATGCACAGGAGAGCACCAAAGACCAGCTGGCTTTCCTGCTGCAATCACTGGGTCTCTGCAATTGTGCATGTGCAATTGCATATGCATGCTCAGCTGGAGGTAAGTTGGCTGGCAACTCGTGTGCCCAACAAGATGGTTCTGCGTGCCACCTGTGGCACCTGTGCTATTGGTTCGCCATCATGGTACTAGTATAACTGCCTTGCCTAATTAAATTTCAATTTGTTGTTCTGCATCCAGTCTGTGTTTCAAAACTTTCTGAAGCAGATGAAAAGCAGAGAGAATAGCATGTCATCAGCATATTGATGGCATTTTAGTATAAATCTTGGAATGTGCTCAGCAATTTAAGTATTTCCCAGTCATGTTCAGACATGGCCACTAAATTAAGCTCAGAATTCTCAGCAATGGCTACACTGGCTGGAAAATTCTGGGAATAAAAATCCTCACATCTAGAAGTTTGGTTGAAAAAGTTACTGAAAACTGCTGAGAAGTCTGGTGACCTCAGCAGTAACTCCAACGAAAATATAATAAACCTCTTTCATCCAAGATTGATTGGATTTGATGAGCCATCCTTTAACATCTGACCCAGAAAGAAGATGCTGATCACAAATCTCTAGGCCAATTTTTCCTATCACATTACAGTCTTTGATGATGATGATGATGATGATGTAATGATTCTTTTTTTGGTAAGGATTTTTTTTTTAAATCTGACCCAATTAAGCTCCCCATTCTAGATCTAATAAGCCATTAAGACCAAGGATCAAATAGGTAGCTGAGCAAAGCTTATCTATATCCTCATGTCTTAAAACATAAACCTATCCAAAGCAATGTAATCAAATAATATTTTGGATACCTTTACATATTGAAATATCAAAGCTAGAGTACAGATCATAATAACTATGAATATTGTTACTTTATTTACAAAGGCAGTCTGGCTGGAAAGGCAAAAAGCAAGCTCTATGTACATTTAAGTCCCATTCTTCAGTCTTTGTTTTTAATGTTTTACTTCTATGTATATACATTTTGGACAGATATATAACTCCTTTAAATGCACAATATCAATCCAAAGGCCTGAGTCTTCAGTCTTTATTGCCTGAAATTCATCAGCAACCATGAAAGTCACAACATATTAAAGTTGTATATGGTTCATGGATCAGATTCAATTTTCTTATGTTAAAATTACTAATTTGCTTACAATGCAGACAATTTTCTGCATATATTAATCAAATTTGTCAATTTTTTCTGGGCTCATAGCCAATGAATAAGGTTAAAAATACTGAGAAACATTTCTATGTACTTTAATGTTTTAATATATAGACTTAAAAATGATGGTTGCTTACCCAATAAAAAATATGGCATGAATAATTTGGGCAATATTTATTCTGAGCCATTCAATAGTATTGACCATAAATTTTTAATTCTATATAGTTTAAATGTTTTCTAATGGGAAAAAAATTAATAGATCAAATAGAATTAACGGCTGCAATGTTTGAGCACAAAACCAAAACTTTAAATAAATGCTTACTCTCTCTTTCAGCAGGACAATGCTTATTAGGCATAGACAAATAAAAGTTATTACATTCCAAAATCAGTTACAAAATAAGTCACTACTTTGATCATATAGATTCTGACTGTTGGTTAAAAATACCATATAAAATCCTGATGAAATTTACATGTTTATGACTTTAGCATTGTAAAACTGCATCTGTCTTTTCAAGTACCACTATATTTATCCTCTAGTTCTCTAAGTTAAAGAGCTACCCATGTGCAAGGAATCAAAAAGCTCCGGTTGCATTTTAAATTAACACCAGAATCTTTATATGGACAGGAATAAGAATCAATTATTGAAATATACTGTATGGAATTGATCTGATACTGACAATTCTGAATTGAAGATAATCTCTAAGGTATATTTAAATCTCTAAAATATATTCTGAAACTTGGCTTAATTCATATGCTTAGCCATTCTACAAATATTAAATTAAATTGAATTTTGTTTTTTAAATTATACTATCATACATATATTAGAGTCAAGAGAACAAAAATACCGAAATAACTTAAGCATACTACTACTCCGATTTATACTAGGGTTAGAGAACAGATGCAGCGTTAGGTGTTATTGATTGCTATCTCCCATTAACAAAAACAATGCCTAGGTTCTTTGGTCCAATTGATAATTAGAACTTTTTTTAAAGGCTGTGGTTACCTCTGTATATGGAAGGGAATTTTTTACTATTTAGGAAGGAAGTTCACTACTAGAATCTCATTAAAGTCTTGATTTTCTTGCATCAAACAGCATCAAATTAAACGGAGTAGAGGTATACAGAAAAGTTATTGTACAGAGACAATTATGGTACATAGGCAGCTAAGTAATTATCAAGACTTCACTAAATTAATTAGAAAATAGCTTTTAATAGCTTTTTAATTGGGAAGATTAATATATTTATGTGAGAACTAACAAAAAGATTTTGCAGCAGCAAATACAAACTGAACAATAATCCCTACTAGACAGAATAAAACAATTAACCAACATCTTTAAAAATCAATGCATACAAATTCTATGTTTTCATTAATATAAAATTTAACCTATGTGTAACAGTACAGATATTGGTTTCCCTGACTAGATTCACTGAATCTAAAACAAGGGCAAAGTAACTATGGCACCCATTTCTGAGAGTCTGATAAGAGACAGCATTCATCTTCAACAAGAAGATATTTACAATAGAGACATATTGCTTGGTTGAATAACAACTGCCATCTGGAACACTGGATTGAATCTGCTATTCAACAAAGCGGTTGCTTACTTGAAGAACATCTGACACTTCTTCATCTGATACCTGCAACAGGCACCTGCTGCTGCTTGCGAATTTTGTTGAAAAGTTCCATGTATTGAACAATTGTATCAGATGGATTGTAGATGCTGTCATGCTTATTATTGAACACAGAGGGGATACCAGGGGCATGATTTCCCATAAAGCTCTGCATGAATTCCATTACAAGGTTCCAACAGTCAGTTGCTACCACACATGGACAATATTCCACCTGACAACAACAAAAATTAAATTATGAATCAATCATAATTAGCTCCATAGCAAACAACAATTAGAAAACTTGAAGGAAGGGGAATATTCACACAGATGTTCTCCAAGTCTAGTTAAGTTTAAATTTGGCCATGTAGCATATTGCTGTTTTGTGACAAAACAGAGGGTTTTCTTGCAGATACGATTCAAAATATTGCAGATATGCATCTTATAAAATGACTCATAGCAAGTAAGTTTTTACATTTTTTCTACAAAATTATAATAAAAAACACCAGTCCTTTCATTCCTTGCCACAGACCTATACTATCCCAATATTTCTCTACCAACATATCTTAACATTTCTCCAAACGTTTCCTACTTTACTAAACATTCTTACAATACCTTTACTCACTACAAACTATATAGTTACTAACTAACAACATAGCATTGCTTGTAATTGAAATATGCATATTCAAGATCCCAGTCAATATATTTATCATAAGCATTCCTTATACATTTATCCCTAAATATATGAAACAAGAGGATATAGCACATCTTTTAATTTCTGTGATTCATTCACAGCTATTGACTCAATAAATTATTAGACCGACAATACTGATTTAGCAACTACATAGGTAGATTTTCTCCAGGACAATTTATCCCTAATCTGATCTTTCAGGTCTTCCAACACTGTACCCCTAGCTGCTGTAAATGAATTTATCCATCTTGCTGCTAGTAGTTCTGTTCCTTTTCCTTACATCTGTCCCAGAATTTACTCTTCTCTACAGAGCTAGGTCTTTACATATGCCCAAAGTATGATAATTCTTACAACATCCCTGGCATCATTCTCTCACTTGGCTTTATCTAAAATCATTTTATCATTTTTATTTTTATTATCCTCCATCCTTCTGGAGGACCATTCTTTAATCTTCTCTCCCACATCCAAAACAATGTTTTTATTTCTATCAAAATTGTTCTTTGTATTATTCTGTGCTATTTAAAATCTTGTTTCTTGCTCTATGACCACATCCTTTGCTGTTATTTTTTTTTAAATCTAGAACAGAGCTGTCAAACTTGTGTCATAACATGACGTATCACAACTTTTTCTCCCTTTGCTAAACCAGGCATGGTCATGGTCAGCGTGTGACGCATCTGGCCCGCAGGCCGTGAGTTTGACACCCCTGATCTAGAACATTGTACAGTATTTTTCCAGCAATCATTCTTACTTTTCTTTCATTCTAGTCTGCTTTTGCACAATTCTTTCACTTTTTCCTCTACTTCTATGTCCATCTTTTCCCAAGATCCACTCTTGATGTTATGAAAAGAATGGTTTGTCCTATAGTCAAAACCTCTCATCACCTTTGTATCCTTCAGTTATTATTTCAGTCTTTCAGTATGAACAACTGCTCGTGTTTTTGAATCCATTCCTTTTCTTTCTGTAGGCATGAATAGATTTAAATTGTGTATTTGAAAAATACCTTTTTATGAGCAAAAACCTATTAAAGATGTCTGCTCATTCTTGGGTATTTAAATAGCTCAGTATTTTTTGTGTCATTTCATCTTGTTTTTTTACCTATCCAGTCAAGTCAGTGAAATAACCCTGGATTCCATCCATTTGGAATGTTGCAATCCGCCCACCCCCCAAATCATTCCTGGTTCTTGCATTATCACCCTTCAACTATCACCAACCTACAAATTTCTGTTTCCATATGCACCCAGAACTCTCGTGCTGGCTGGACAGGGTAATTCTGGGAGTTGAAATCCACAAGTCTTAAAATTGCCAAGGAGCGATCTAGATGGTTGAAAATCATAATTTTTAACGTACGTTTTAGCTCCCAACCCTGTTATTTATTTACTGTCTTAAGTCACCTAAATTTTAGACTCTAGGCAGCTTTCATTACAATTAAATCTACCTCTTCACTTCCAACTATATATTCTACTCAACAAGATCAGAGCAATTTTTTACATTTATATCATTCTTTCACTTTCTCTGTCTGATCAACTTTCTTAGTTTGGTAGTGATTTTTGTCAATTCAGGCTTATATAACACTTTATAGCTGTGGAGACCCCTAACGGGAACAGCCGAAAGAAGTAGTAAATAAGAGTATCATATAAGTTACCAGCTTTAAATATATCCATGCTACATTAAGCTGTCCCTGCTAATCCAAAGGCACAGATATCACTTTTGAATATTTTAGCCAGTTTGCCACAAGACAAACAAACTCCAGATTTATCCCAAACTTATTCATGCTGTTCTAGTCAAGATAGGTTCTCTATTCCAGAGATGTAGCCAACATACTATGGTCACCTTTCACTAACTAATTATGCTATATGCACAGCATGATGAAACATTCAGGATATGATCTCAAATAAAAAGCTCCTATTATTCTAAATATTAATCATGCTATTTATTTCAGCCAACCCTTACCTCAACAGATATTCCACGAGCGCTGGGCCCCATGGTGACTGTGCCGACCTTCACCAAAAAGTCACAGTACAGGTACCGAGTGCCTCGGCTCTCTATTTTGTTCCCTTTGGCATTTTGAAAGAAGCCTTTCAATTTCACCATAAGTATGTCAAAGTTGGTATCTGCTATGAGGCATGGGCCATTTTCAAAGAGAGCAAAACAGCTGAGGGGATATTCCGAATTGTGCATCACATACATCAGTTTGGCAGCCTGTCCTGAAACGATAGCAGAACAACAGAAAACTATTTCTTCTTTCTTAAAAACTGGAAAAAATTGTAACATCTATTACATCTTTGTCCCTCTTTCAAAGCACTTGATTTTATTACATAATCTTTATGTTATTCTTTCTCCATAAAAGATTTGATGGTGGCTGATGATTTATGTAAGTGAAATGTAATGATGTTATTCAGGTACTTGAAACACTATTCTAAGCTAGAGGAACATTTACCTTGGCCCATGAGTTGGGGACCATTGGTCTAATGGGAACACTTTAAGGAGCCTGAAAATGGAAACCGACAGGGATCATTCTTGAATAAAACCTTAATAAATAACTGCAAGGCAATACAACCCAGGAAAGGAAGATAACTTAGCAAAAATGGAAGATACTTTATGAAGTAAGGATTACTTCCAGATGAGTGGATTTTAGCCTTAAATGTGAAGGATGTATCTTTCAAACAAGCATAGAGCTTGCTTCTAGATGACTTGAAAGAAAAGAGATTTTCTCTGCTGTGAACTTTTAGGCCTAAGCAAAACTAATTTTCAGGAGAAGCAGCAGTATGTTCTGTAGACAGCCACATAAAAATATTTAAACAGAATATTCGGTCCTAACATATGAATTTCCTTACAGCTAGCATCCAAAACAGGTAAAGTACTATCTGCCTGTGAGTTCTAATACAGATCAGGAGAACACTCTCTAAAGTGTTTTTAATATTGTAGTGTTTTAAATTTTGTAAAGATTAGGTTAATTCTGTTTGTTCTACTGAGCACATAGAAGGCAACTTTTAAAACAAAATGGTACCAAAAAGGAAAGCATATCTGTTTACATAAAAACAGGTTGAAAATGCATCAGCAGTTCTGAAAAGCATGAAAATAGCATTCCAACTTATAAGGGGACAGTTAAACACTGAGTTCAATTCTGCTTTGTCCAAAAATCCTATTTAAAGCATCCCCAACAGCTTATTTAGATTCCTCTTCAATGCTTCCAGAGAAGAGCTGGTAACTGATTCCACTGTTACTCTTACCATTTGGAATTTTTCCTAATATCGAAAAGATTTTTTGTAATTTAACATAATTTCATTTTTTCTATTCTAACATGTTCCTGGCCTTTTTTTCTGAGAGATCTCTTCAAATATTTGATTATACCCCCTCTCCTTAGTCACTGTTTCTCAAGGAATAGTTAATCAGTTCCTTTAGTCTCTCCTTGGAGAATTTAGTTTTCAGACAGAGTTATCCTCACTGGTCTTCTTTAGGAAGGATTCTATCAAACATAAATGTGTTAAATACAGTCCCTGTAACTGGTTATGTAAGACTAGAGTTTATTGGCCAATATAAAATAGAACTATTCTTTCCAGTCATTAGGAAACTATACTTGATGGAAACCAAAACTGAGACCGACTTTTCACATCTTGCTACTGTTTGTGATCAACTACAGTTCCAAGTTATATAGTAAATAATTCTTTCTGGCAACCAGGTAACAAAGCTTGATATTGACCAGGTGCATCTGAGCAGACAAGCATGTTTTTGCACTTGGGAAAAATGCAGTGTTGGTGTAAGATATCAAGATTGCTGTTAAACTATTACCTTTTCCTATTGCCCAAGACTTAATAGTATGTCATCTTCATATGACTGAGGTAAGACAAAAAAAACCTAAAGCACATAAACTTTAATGCTTCAGTAAAGTATCCAAATTAATGAATCAGCCAACAGGACAGCATCATGTGATAAAGTATTTTATATATACACAAGGTACTAGATTTCCAATATGCTGCTTTACAACCTCATTAGTTCATTAGTATATGAAGTTAAGCTTAATGAGTATATGTCCAAAAGTTACTCTTTGCATGATAAAAGTTACTTTACAAAAAAATGTTGACTATAAAGTTACTTGCTGAGATGCATCTAAATGTTGCCATGTTCCAATTCAAAGAATAGAAATGTACTGGACCTGAATATACCAATTTTTGAAGACAGAAAAAACTCACCTTGACTGCCCATTGTGGAGGCTGCGGTATGGTAGGTTTCACAATCCACACAAAATGTTCCTTGTTTTTCTGCACCAAGTAGCTCCAGTTTTCTTGTTAAGATTTCAACTGTTTGCTGAACACTTTTCCCCTCTGCTATTGGCATCTGAGATACACTAGCACAAGAAATATGATTTCTTAACTATGAAAAACTAATGTATACCTCCAAAAAACCTACTTTAATGCTATGGGAGATGACAACACATACAAGTAAATAAGTAAGAAATGGAGCATCTTTACTCTGCATCAAATGAGAAGACTGCCTCTATCACAATAGCACTTTTACTAAGCATTGTCTGGTACTAACTATAGGAAAGATGTTCTATATCCAGTAATAAACAAATCAGGATTGAGTTAGCAGACATTTTTGCCAGTATTCGCAGTGACTAACCAATAACGTTTTCTGGTTTCACACTGTAGTACAAAGCCACAGTTGCCCTAATGTGTCCAGGGTCACTGTTACATTTTTTGTGTCCTTATTATCTCTTTTCCTGTGAGAATGAATTGAGGAACACAAAGAAAACAGTTTACCTAGAGAAATTTCACCTAGAGAGACTTCACTTGAATTCCCCACTTGAATTTCCCACCCAAGTCCTTTTGAACCTCAGGAGTCAATATTAAAGTACAAGGTAAGCCATACATTGACCTGTGATCCCTTTAGATAATACAGTAGGACTCAGAGCAAACTGGTAAAGACAACATATGACTATAGTCTTTGTCTTCCTTACTTTAAGCTATCAATATTTTCCCACTAAACATAAATGACATCTAAAGCATCGCCTGATACTCCTATGGAGACTGTTATTGCCAAAATACTTTTCTAAAAAAATAAAGATAAACATTTTGTTTGGCCTGAGCAAAACTGAAAACAGTGAAACCTACAATCCCACTCAATTTACTAATACACTTCACAAAAACATTTTGGAGCTGACATTAAACATACTCCTTTCCCAAACATGTTACTAGTTTTATAGTTTACTTATGAGCAACAGCCTATGTAAAATTTAAATAAAATATATTTTATCTAAAAGTATATATTTTTAGATTTATATTACTTAATAAAACTATATCAAGCAAATTTGTAGCACATAAAGACTTATTTCTCTCTGCAGTTGGTGCAACTTCAAGAAATGATTCAGATACAAAACTTTGATTTGATAGAATAAAGTCAGATGTAGGTTCACAATTCTGTTTCTGGAGATGTAAACACTCATGAGGAACGTTAGAAAATCCATCACCACCACCACAATTGAACATCTTTTTAAAGACTGGCTGAGGATGTGACTGTGGGCTAACCATTGCTGCAAATAAAAGCAGCAGCCGTCAAAACCACCACAAAACTAGGGAAGGTAAAGGCTCTTGGGTATTTTATTTTTCCTGCGATCTATGACAACCTGGCGCACCTCCAGGTGTGTTGGGCAACCATCCCCACTTTCTATAACGGAGCAGATTGAAGGCAATGGGAGGTAGTCCACAACATCTCGCCAAGTGGCTGCGTTTTCTTGACAGAAGAGGATAAAAAATCGGAAATTTCCCCCTTCCCCACCCACTGTACGAAAAGTCTCTTTCAAGCGGTGTTTCTCAACCTTGGCGACTTTAAGATGTTTGGACTTCAACTCCCAGAATTCCCCAGCCAGCAAAGTCGCCAAGGTTGAGAAACACCGCTTTAAAGTGTCTGCGGCTACTAGGGCTGTTCTGTGGCCTCTCTCGTTACTTGCGATGGCGCAGTGTTTAAGATACAAACCTATGAGAGTCCCAGACCCTCTTCCGTTAGGCGCAACCTCGTTCTGGCACATTCAACCGCACCTTAAGCGCTCAAACCAAAGCGTTTTCACTACATGATCAGATTTGTAACATCAACAAAATAAGCCTACCAGGTGACGCCCATGCTTGCCACGGCCTCCGCGTGCGACGGGGTCGGTTTTTGCAGCAAGAGCGCCCACAACTCCAGGCTGCTTCCTCTTGGACTGTTAAGCGTACAGCTACCTCCCAGGCCAGACCCGCCTTCCGTCCTTGGCCTCACTTCCAACAGAAAAAGCCGAGGCGGAAGTGACGTAGCCGAATGACTGCAGGGCCGCTGAGGGCGTTGGGTGCAGCGTCTCCTGCTGAATAAGCCCTGTAGCTCTTGTGATATTTGTTGTTAAGTTGCGAAGTCGCGTCCGACCTCCTCGGGACCCAATGGACAACGTTCCTCCAGGCCTTCCAGGCCTTCCTGTCCTCTACCACCACCACCACCACCAGTCCATTTACACTTGTGGTATTTAAGCAGAATTAATCCAATTTACCTCTGCAAGAAACACACCCTGAGAAGAATGCGCGTAAATAAAGGCTATCATTCGCGGGAATAACACATTAACCAAAGCGGTGCTTAATACATGTACCCCCAGTGCACCAGCTGCGTCCAAATGTGTGGCGTCCCCGTTTTTAACGGGGGCGAGAAGAATGCAAATTTTAAAGTAGGCGAAGGCGGGGTTCTCTTACGCATTGCTGAATTATCACTCCCAGCTTTACTCGGTTTGGTCATTTTAAATCGGCCTCTTATCTGGAGACCGGTGGATTCCCACTTCGGTTTTAACGGGCAGATTACATTTACTTTCATTTAGGTATCGCTTTGGCTATTTTAACTATAGAAGAAAATATTTGTAGGTCAAGGGTTGAAATGTGGGGTCTTGGTCCTCTCTTGAGCTTTTTTTTTTTTTTTAACCTTGCAGACGTTTCATTACCCAACTAGGTAACATCATCGTTGTTAGAAGGGAGTGCGGTTTTAACTACATTGAGGGCAATTGCGGCCACACTACTATAATCTAAGGATCGCGCAAATGACAATACAAACGACTTGTGCCTTTGATGAAGTGAGCAGGGCTATAAGGAGGCGGAGAAAGGGCTTTGCTCCCGCCTCTCGTCAAAGTGGACTGCCTCAAATATAAACTTATAATTTTTGGATTGAGTCGAAAGAGGCTACTTTCTACTTTCAGTGGGGGCGACAGGAATTATCGATAGTTCTGAATGGATTCAGTGTAAGTCTGCGGGCTCTCAATTCGCAATAAAAACACACTGCAGAGGTTCAGGTAGCTTCATTCATCTTAAACTCTCGACAGGCCAACGGCTACAACGAAAGGCCATTGATTCTTTTCGAGTCGCGAGCTGCCTCTTCCTCTGAGAACAATGCCACATGCAGCGCTGTTCTCAAAAAGGTCGGGCGAAGATAACAACAAAAAAAACAACAGCTCCAAAGTGGTGATGGGGGGCAGGAAATCGCCATTTCTGTCTCTCGGGGGAGGTTTTAAAGTCTCCAGGATCTCCGGAGTCACCTCTGCTTTCAGCTGTAGTTCCGCACCCGGGTGACGCGCATTGAACGCATGCGTGTAGGGGCAGGCCTAGGTCCTCCCGTGGTGATTGCGTGCTCCATCAGCGGGGAAGATGCCCAAAGCGAAGCGGCCGAGAGGCTCCGGTGTGGCAACGGCGACGAGCGTCCCCTTGGCCGAGCAAATTGCTCTGAGCGATGAGGTGAAGCCCGTCACGAGGGTTAAGCGACGGGGCCTGGCAGGGAAGCATGGTGGTGGGGGAGAAGAGGAGGACGAGTATGTGGACGAGAAGCTCTCCCGGCGGATCTTGCAGCAGGCTCGTATCCAGCAAGACGAGCTGGAGGCCGAACACGGCGCCGGCAGGAGCCTTGAGCCCAGGAAGAAGACGACAGTCCTGGGTGAGTGTGTCTAGGAAGCTTGTGGCTGGAAAGACGGGGTATTTTCTTGCTCAGCCAAAGTGTTCGGAAAGACACGTGCTTTTTTTAAAAAAAAATGTTTTTGCTGTGGTTTACCCGAAAATTATAAATGATCAAAACACAATATGCAACAAATGGGGGAGAGGGGAAAATAATTCGTAAGATTTACACAGGGAATGCCAGGCTGAACTTCAGCATAAGATTTTAAAAGATATGATGGCATAGGGATTTCAGAATGGCATTGTGAGAGTCACAACAGAGAAGGGCCACTTATGAGAAACTGCAAGATATAAGTTTCTCAATTGCAGGAGATACCGACCCCCATCAAGAATATGAGAAACGTGAGAGATCAACCAGAAGTCTAATCAGACTCCCTCCAGGAAATTAACTGTCAGCAAAACAAAAAGTGCCTGGGCTCTAAAATTATATCTGAACCCAAACTAAAAATCATGGCTTTTCCTTCATAGGGACTATCAGTAAAGGGAGGCTGGAGTTAAACTTCTGACTATAACAACTGTGTTGTTTTCATTTTTTTAATAGAAGAAAGGATGGTTAGCTTTGCAGTCAATAATAAAAATATGAAATATTTCTGCCTTGTGTTGCCTAGAGCTCTTGTTTTCTTTATCCAGGTAGTGAAATAAAATTTGAAGTAACATTGTTTTTTAATATCTAGTTATCAGTGCATGGCTAATTTTTAGCTGTTGCTGTGCCATTTTTATGATATTGTATAATGTTATATGTAAAACTTGAAGGACCAGGTTAGGGAAACATCATTATGGAGAAAATCTTATGTGGTGGCCAAGAGTCAACACCTGTTTGATAGATGTTTGATTACATAATTACATAATTATTTAGTAAACTCTCCATTTAATAGATTGTGGTTTAGATTGGTTTGCATAAAATATGCATGTGTAAAATCCCATTTCAATTTATGTAGACCTAACAAGTAGATATTAATTAAATGCCATTGGGATTTAATGGACATTCTAATGTAACATACCCCTTTCCCCTCTTTACTCATTTAAATGAAAAATGTAATCTAAAGTTGGCTTCCTCTAAAATATTTCCTTCTTTTTCAGGACCTACCTCAAAGGATGGAGACTCAGATGCAGAGGATGATGAGTGGCCAGTGCTGGGAAAAGCTGGAGCCATGGAGAAGGAAGAGTATTGTGAAGAGATGACTGTAAATCCAGATGATGAAAAAGCCATTGAAATGTTCATGAGCAAGAATCCACCAGTGAGGTAAGCCAAATGATCAAATACTGATATTATGGTAACATCTAGAAAAAATTGTGAATGGATGATGTAAATGGAACTTGCTGACTTGGCTAATTCAAGCCAAGAAAAGGCAATATCTATGTTTATTTATTTATTTATTTATTTATT
>JAEANM010000145.1:15464-44450 GCA_017656035.1 Myanophis thanlyinensis | reverse complement strand
CTCATTTTGTCTCTCATAGTTGAGGTCTACCTATGATGCCAATTACAGGCCTCTCATCTTTTTAAGTGGGAGAAATTGCACAATTGGTGGCTGACTAAATACTTTTTTGCCCCACTGTATTGGTGTTCTCTGAGTTTGGTTCTTTCTTGCAGACATTTTGTACCTAACTGAGTACTGATAATGTTGCCTAGTTTGGATAATAAAATGTCCAGAGCAGTTATGGTAATACTTTTAATAGCAATAGCACTTAAACTTATATACAGCCCTTTACAGCCCACTCTAAGTGGTTTTACAGAGTCAGCATATTGCCCCCAACAGTCTAGGTCCTCATTTTACTGACCTTGGAAGGATGGAAGGTTGAGTCAACCTTGAACCTGGTGAGATTCAATTTGCCAAATTGCAGTCAGCCATCAATCAGCAGAAATAGCCTGCAATACTGCATCTAACTACTGAGCCAGCACGACTCTTTAACTACAACAGTTGAAATTCTTTATGAATTTACAAAATGGTTTTTGAATTTGTTAATATATTTTGTAATCTTTTGGCCAAAAGTATAAGTTTGTAAATCTTTTAACGGTTTTTATGTTGTCAGTTACACGTAAGTATATATTATTTGGTGCATTTCCATTTCCATAATTAGAGAAAATACATCTTATAAACAGTTGTGAAATAGATTTTTCAAAACAATGGATGTCTTTATTTAAAATACTTTCATTATATTTGACACTACCATCAATGTCAAATTTAAATGCAATAGTCTATAAGATTCTTACTGTGTTACTGTGGACATATAATGTTTTGTTCTTAATATTTACTCATATACCACTTAGATTTAATTTAATATATAAAACAATATTTATTAAAATGCATATGAACAAGATTTTGTTTGCAATAAGTTCATTGCAATATAAAATTAAGCTGACATGCTACATCAGAAGTATTCTGTGTTAAGGGATATCCTTAATATCTAGATCTATATAATTAAGAGTATATTAAAGATTATAATTGTGACAATTCTCTTCTTTTTCTCTTCTCAGAATGTAAAAACATTTGCATCTTCAGATAGTTTAGGGAAGGTGCAAGAAGTAGCAAACTGGCTTTTGGAAATGAATCAGGAACTGATATCTGTTGGCAGCAAGAGACGACGAACTGGTGGGTCTATTCGAGGTAATACTTCATCAAGCCAAGTAGATGAAGAGCAGATGAATCGAGTTGTGGAGGAGGAACAACAGTTACGACAACAAGATGAAGTTGTTGCAAGAAATGGGGAAATTGGTGGAGGCCAACCTGGACTGTGTCATAGAAATGAATCTCAATTGGAAGAAAACAACAACAGATTTATTGAAGTAGATGAAGATTATTCTGGCAACCAAGAAGAAGAGGAAGAAGATGAACATGCTGGCATACCAGAGGAAGAGGAGGACATGGAGGAAGAAGAAGAAATGGACCAAGACAGTGATGATTTTGATCAATCTGATGAAAGCAGCAGAGATGAGCAAACTAATTGTAACAGTATCACAAATTCAAATGGTAACATGGACTTAGCAATACATCAGCAGTCATCGCCATTCTATATTAAATCTAAGGTGAGTAAATATTTTTAAGTAGTTTTAGAATGTAGAGAGTAAAGTTTCCAAGATGAATATATTCTATTTACTATCAAC
Source organism: Myanophis thanlyinensis (assembly GCA_017656035.1). Taxonomy (NCBI): domain Eukaryota; kingdom Metazoa; phylum Chordata; class Lepidosauria; order Squamata; family Homalopsidae; genus Myanophis; species Myanophis thanlyinensis. The sequence goes on along the minus strand of JAEANM010000145.1, from coordinate 42,786 downwards.
TATTTGTAGCACTGTTCAAATCTTTTTTTTTGAAAACATGATATCTGTAACTAAATAAAAATAGCATCACTATTTCTGTTCTTGCTTTCTTAAAAAATCTGTGCTAAGATTTATAATCTGTGCTAAGATTTAAAAATGAGGGCATTTTTCCTTCTCTAATTTCTGAACTAAGTATTTGTAGTTCTAAATAGGCGTATTCTCATAATTTCTGAAACATCAGATTTTGAAGAAAAATATTTTAACTTCTTATTTTTGTTTACAAATCTGTATTTGCAAAGTACTGGTGCAATAGGCTGTCAAAACCTGGTCAATAACAATATATTTTTTCTGATGTTCTAATATTTTGTTAAGAAAATGTTTTTTTCCATTTTATTATTTCTACTTTCTAGATATTAGAAATTAGGGATTTATCTGTGATTTTGATTGCATGACTTGCTAAGCCATGATGTAGTTAAATCTAGCATGACATCTGAACCATGGTTTAAACTGTTTAAGAAGAAATGCCTTAATTGTAATTTGTAATCATAACTATCATGGATGAACTCACTTAAAATACATTGCAAACCCATATATATTGGACACGGTCTTCTACATCAGCCTTTCACCAGACTTGTTAAAACTGGTATTATAGTTCCCTACCCCAAAACTTTAATATAATTCCAAAAATAGCTTTAAAAGGCAAGAAAAAAAATCATCCCTGAGAAAGATGGCCTTTCAAAAACAATTGCTATTTTTTTTAAATCTGTTCACTTTGCATTATCACATTCATTCCAAAAATATAGTGTGTGATTCCTGTTGCTGATCCCTGACATAGAATACAGCTGTGATTATCTTTCTTTCTACTCTTTGCCATACAAAAGAGGAAGTACAAAGAAGAGTTTTTCTAGTTCTAGAGTCTGCTGAAAATTCGCAGGTCTGCCAATGTCACTGAAGTTTTTCATTTTTTATTTGAAATATTTACAAGTTAAAAGAATCAAGTAAAAATGGGATGTGTTAGCTAGACATTACAAATTTTGCTGTGGTTTGTGTTTATGCATACCACGCTTGGATAGGTAGGTAGCTTCTAAGTAGTACTGCCAGATGTACTTTAATATATCTGTGAAGATGTTCTGTTTGTGGACTAATTGTTGCACAACAGTTCCATTCTAAGTACAAACAGGTAAGATGTCAGGGAAGGCAGCCTGTGAGTTACTGAAATTAATCTGAAACCTGCTATTGGAATGAAAATACTATTTTAAGTGCTGTGAAGGTGAAACATGGATCCACAGTTTAAGTAACAACAGCAACGTAGTCCCTTATAGTAAGATATGAAGTGGGGGGGGGAAAATCTCTACAGGTAGTCTTCGATTTACGACCATTTGTTCAGTGACTGAAGTTATGACATTGAACGATGAGGGTTACATTGCGCCCAAAGTTTATGGCTATTGCAGCACCACACATTCACACCTCAAGTGATCAAAATCCGGGTGTTTGGCAGCCCTCCTACTTTTAGACCACAGGATAGTTGCAAGTCGCCCTGCCTATTTTTCCATATGAGCCCTTTTGGCCCTGTGCCATCCTGCCCTTCCACTGCCCTTGCTGATATTCACCAAAATCTTGGTCCCAGTTCATGATGAGGCGTGCCTGTCCTGCCTGCTGGGCCAGATGGGGCTGGTTTGATGTGGCATAAAAGAAAATAAAACCCTGCACAAAGCAGCTTAAAGGCATCAGAGTGCACGAAACCTCTTTTTCCGCCATGCTCCTGGCGAAGGCTGCCATTTGCTGGCAAGTTAACGAATGCTGCCACTTTGCTTGGGGCAGGATGGGGAGAGAAATAATGACACTTGTTGGGGAGTGAAGGCTTCCTAAGATGTGACAAGCAGCTCTGAGCTTACCTGGTTCTGGGACTGCTTGCAAGACTGGGTGGTCAAAATGGCACAGCAGGGAGCAGGTTAGGTGGATGTGGGGGGGAGTTGGAGGCTGCCCCTTACCTTACTAAAGCTCAAGGCTGGGAGGGATCAAGCTGGGAATGACTTAGATAGGGGTGCATATTTGCTTAAAGACCCATGATTCCAAGTTAACTGCAACAGGAAGAACTGGGATTGCCATAGTAAAGTCAGTGCAGCTATGTGACATTTCATTTTATGACTGCATTGACTTATGACAGCAGTTCTGATTCCAATTGTGATTGTACAGTAAGTTGAGGACTATCAACTGTTTTTAGCTAATCAGGAAAGAATGTGGAATAGTCTTCCCTCCTCCTACATATATTTACAAACCTAATTTGATCTTGCAGTTGCCTTGGTTCTTGAAGCAAAAATTAATTTCCTTATCATTTGACTATAGTACTGCCTTTGTGCACAAGCCATTGTCAGCATCACACAGTTTAGATTAGCAACACAATCAATGTTTTCCTTCTGTTGGATGATGATGCGCAGTAGCATCTATTTGTCTGATTTTTAGGGCCATTCAATTGACTAACAACTCAAGGCAGTTTTCAAGAAAGAAGGTTAAAAATATGGATTGACAAGGCAATAAAACATTACTAAATAACTTCATAATAGGTTTCTGTATATTTCCTAAACTTATTAAAATGCCATTTTAAACTGTGAACGCTAGAGGGTGCAGTTATATATAACATTGATAACATTCATATATACCTAACATTCAGTGATGCTGAAGAATAAATAACATTTGTACTCTTTTTCATATTCTTGATATTTTTCAAATGGTACAGATAGTCCTTAACTTACAACCACTTGTCTAGTGACCATTCAAAGTTACAATAGCACTGAAAAAAGTGACTGACTACTATTTCTCACACTTAATGACTGTTACATTATCCCCATGGGTATGTGATCAAATGTGGCAACCAGCATATTTGTGGCAGTGGCAGTGTCCCGGGATCATGTAATTGCCATTTTTTTGGACCCTCGGCTGGCTTCTGACAAACAAAGTCAATAGGAGAAGCCAGATTCACAACCGCATAGTTCCCTTAACAACAGATGTGATTCATTTAAGAACTACGGCCAAATAGGATCATAAAGTTGGACATGACTCACTTAACAAGTGCCTTGCTTAGCATCTGAAATTCTGGTCTCAATTGTGGCCATAATTTTTAAAATACGGAATACAGATCACCGTCACTTTACAATCTTAATTAATTGGGACTGGCAACTCCATCAGTAAATGAAGTGGTTGTTAAGTGATTGTAATCACCCTGTAATTGCCCCGTTGTAACTTCGCAATGGCAGTACCAGATGTCATTAAACAAAACCTGCAGGTTGTTGGGAGGACCAATCTGGATCCAGCTTGGTCCTCCCAGCCTCAAGCCTCCGTTCTTCCAAGGCAATGGACTACCTCTCCTGCATCTCCCCCTGTCTGTCTGCTCCCCTCCATCCCTGCTGTTTTGGCCACCCAAACATCATTAAAAAAGCTGTTGTATTTTCCCACCACTGCTGCCAGTGGACCTTCATTCTTGACTTGATTGTTGTGTTCTTTCTCCCTTCCCCTGGTCTTGTCACTGCCACTGAGGTGTGCAAATCTCAAACCCCATGGCACAGCATACTAAAAAGATCAGTGTTGCACAAGTAGTCCCAGAACTGCAATGCAGTGAGAAACCCTGGGATGTTTTGCCACATCATGACTTGAGAACATCTTGCCCCAAATGATCTCCAAGCTGCAGCATGACAAGCAACCCCTGAGAACTTGGTTAGGAGCCCGTTTCTTCTTGTGTCTCAGCAGCAGCTTACCAAATGGCATTGATCACCTGATTCTCTAGCAAGGCAGGAGTTTGCAACTCCCATTTTTTCAGTGTTGTCATAACACTAAATTATGGGAACTACCTGTAATTGTTTATTATATGTACCAGCATGTAAATGATTTATAACAAATTATGGATAATTCTTCTCTCTTAGATTTTGACTGATAATATAATAATGGAATGGAATGACATTTTAAAGAAATATTTGTCCTCATTTTTCAATTTTTGAAGCTATCACCTAATAAATTGATAAGAATCATTTAAATTCTCTCTAGTAAAAAGAATTTGGACTCTCTAGCTATATAGTAAATATTTTTGGAGCAAAGACTTTTCTATTTACATTACTCGATAAAGACTGAGAGTGTAATGCTTATGCAAATTGCCACCAATTTAAGGCAACTGCTTCCAGTAATGATTAATTTGTATTTGTGTGTATGTGTCAGATAATATTTAAAATCAGTTATAGAACCAGTCAAGGCACTTGACTGTAAAGAATAAAACATTGGATTTGGAATATATTGAATATTTTATATATTTGTGTATTTTCAATATCCTTATAAATTTTACAAGCTTACAAACTAATAGATTATTTAATACACAATTTGTTCTTTCCATTTTCTTGCTTTGTGATATTTGGCTCTTTAGAGTTTGATAGATTTATTGCACTTTTTTTCCTGGAGATGAAGATGTGTACAAAACCTTTCCTTCAACTTTTCTTTAAGAACACCATAAAATATATTGAGAGAGAGTAACTAGTTCCAAGTCACTTAGTCACCTTCCATATGAAATAGTAAATTTGAATCTCAGTATTCTCAATCCAGTACCTTAACCACAATACCATATTAGTTTTAGCAGTACTGTATTTAACATTTTGAAACCTAAATAGACATTGGATACTCTAAAAAAAGCTTGCTTATTTGTGTGGAAATGTTTGCTTCTTTAATGAAGCATGTATATATCTGAAGTCATACCTAAAATGGCAAAAGTGTGAAGGAAAACTGAGTATTGGTATAGGTTCCTTACAAGTCTCTTATATTTAAAGTGAATAGGGATTACTAGAAAGAATTAATGAGGATTTGCAGGGAAAGAAGAAGACAGTGCCTTTTCAAAGATTATGTGCGTGGTCCTTTCTCTTTCAAAGCTATTAGGAAAATTGTGATGCTGATACAAATCTTAAAGATACTTATCAAGTACTTATGTAGATGTTGTACAAATTGTTCATTTCTGCTTAATATATCTACCTTCATTTAAGAGAGATGAATATATTTATTTAATTGGAGCTGTGGTGGTGCAGTGATTAGAATGCAGTGTTGCAGACTAATTCAGCTCACTGTCAGGAGTTCGATCCTCAGCAGCTCAATGTAGACTTCCATCTTTCCCAGGTTGGTAAAATGAGGGGGCAATGTGCTGACTCTGTAAGAGAGGGCTATAAAGCACTTGGGAGCTGTATATAACTGTTATTACTATTGTTATTAAGTTGGGCATCATTAACAAGGACACTTGTGTAGTTTGTTCTGTTGTTAATATTTAAGCTTTTCATGTTTAGTTTAAAAGTATTCTTACTAGCATTATCACTATCGTACAGTAGTCTATTTGAAACTGCTTAAAACTTTTTAATTTTTAAATTATTTTTAATTAATTAACCTTTATTCAGACGCTTTGCTTCTAATATTTGAAAGACTGAAGCAATATCTATTTGAGAAGTAAAGACTATTCCTATTGATTAGAGTGATTCATCATTTTCAGCTGCCTGGAAAGAAATTTCAAATAGTCCAAACTGTAGAGATGGGAGCAGTGGTGAACATGCCTTGATATGCCCATATAACAATTCTGCTTTGCAAGCTGCACTGGTTGCCAGTTTGCTTCTGGGTGTGGCAGCTGTTACCTATAAAGCCTGACATGATACAGAGCCTGATTACTTGAGGGACCACCTTCCTTTTATAGTATCTGCCCAACCACTTTGATCTTGTAGAATTGGCATCCTCTGGGTTTCTTTAATTAAACAATGTCATCTGTCAGGACCTAGGAAATGTGCCTTCTGTAGCAGTGCCTACCTTCTGGAATGAGGTTTCTCTAAAGATCCAGATGGGCCCCACTCGACTATTGTGTAGAAGAGTCATAAAGAGCTGGCTCTTCACCCAGGCCTTTGCTAAAGGATAGTGAGATCTTTCACTTCATTCCATCTATTCTGTTGTTCTTGTCTTGTTTTATATATATATTTTAAAAAACCAATTCTATTGTAATTTGTTGTTGTGAACTACCCAGAATCATTGGGAATTATCAGTGTTATTATTATTAAGTGAACAACAGACTTATTCTCTCCATCACACTCTCTGATGTCAGTGCAATTATTTGATAAACATTTGAAGGTTTCCAGAATCCTAATAGTGTAGGCTTTAGGTCTGTATGGCAGCTAGCGTAAATAAAGTTGACAAGGTATGAAGTACTTGTGGGAATCACTCTCTCTTAAATTTATTTGTGAAAGTCATCTACAGTGGTACCTCTACTTACGAAAGCCTCTGGTTCCGAAAGTTTCAGGTTACGAAGCGCGTCTTCGAGAAAATATTGTCTCTACTTATGAAATATGTTTCAAGATACGAAAGGCCATCAGCTTGGGCAGGTACTTGTCCTCGGGCTCCATCTTGGCCGCGGAGACAGCGCCAGGCATCAGTGGGGTGGGCGCCACGCTGGGCGCCGGCAGGGCCGAGCTGGTGGCCCAAGGCGGCAGGAGCGGCGGTGGCTGAGGCCCACACGCCCCCCCTTACTCCCCGTCCCGCAGCCCCCCCTCTCCCACATGTCTTTGCAGACATGGGATGCTGAACGCAGCAGCCATGAAGGTAAGGGCGGCAGGCAGGACCGGGGGGGAGGGGGACGGCAGGCAGGCGCGGCTCCGCAGCAACGCTGGCTCTTCTCTTGCCGCCCAGGTGCTGCTGATGGGGAAAAGCAGCTCTGGCAAGACGAAATGCACTCCATTCCGGGATTTAGTTGGCGAAGTGGAGCGCATGCTTGTCTTGCCGGAGCCGCATTTCCCCATCAGCAGCACCTGGGCGGCGGGAGAAGAGCCGATGTTGCTGCTGCGGAGCCGCGCCCCCCCTCCTGCCTGCCGCCCTCTTACCTTCTTCTCTATGGGTGCTGCGTTCGGCATGCCACGCCTGCAAAGACACGCAGGCGTCAGCGGCCTGTCCCACTTCGCCAGGCAGCTCCCCGCGGCCCTCCCCAGATGGCTCGGTGGCCTCTTTGGTGGGTGAGGTGCGGAAGGGCGCGGAGCGGGGGCAGCAGCTGCTCCGTGTCATCGTCCTGCGCACATAGGACTCACAGTCTCAGCCTCGCGTAGGTCGCTCGCCTGTCTGAATTTGGGGGGCTTGGAACGGATTAGGGCATTTATAGGTAAAATGCGTCTCTACTTACAAAATTTTCAGGTTACAAAACAGCTTCCGGAACGAATTAATTTCATAAGTAGAGGTACCACTGTATTAGAGAGCTTGATGCTTGGAAAGGGTTCTATGATACATACGTATCACAAATATAAAGCAAACTATGATAATAAGAAAAAATGTGGAATGCTTTCCAGCACTTACTGGGCTATCAAATCAATTTTTTGATTATGGCCATAAGGCCAACAGACAGAAATAAAATAGTTAAAAATGAAAACAGATAACATTTAAAATTAATGTACATTTTCCAGATCCAAGGAGAAGTGAATAGTAGATACAATGTAGAATTAGGCAGCACAATTTCTAAAATGTGATCAGTCAAGAGAAAGGGCAAACAGAATTTATGTTTTCTCTCAAAAATGTCTTAAAGATAGGATAAATGAAAGATATACAGGATTTTCTGTACAGATAGAATTGAAAAAAAGCTTTGCTGTCCATACAATTATATGTACATTGAAGAAGGGGAATATTTTTATGATATTTTGAACCAAGATGGTATAGCACAGTGGCACTGAACTAAAAAAAAACCACAACATCTCATCATTTGAAAAAAAAAGTTGATGCTGACTTTGAACAAGTACCAGACTTATTGGGGCTCAGAAACTAAGCAGGATTGGTTTCAAATTCAAATTTGAATTTTGATTAGTATTTGATTAGTAGTTTGATTAGTATTTGGATCAGAGACTGTCAGTGAATGGCCTATACGCTAAATTAAGAATCCAGAAAACCTCTTTGAACACAGGTGTCCAACTTGCTGCGTCACGTTGATGTCACGTGACGTATCATGATTTTTTTTTAAACCTTCACAGAGTTGAGGTGGGCGTGGCGATGATGCATCCAGCGCCTGGGCTGCCAGTTTGACACCCCTATCTTTGAAGAAAACTGGCAAATTGCTTTCACAACACTGTCATGTTTATCTAGCCACAAAATGTTGACATCTGATGACATTGTTATGTTTCTATCTTGTTGAAAGTTTTGTGTGCCAGAACTGAATTATCCAGATAGACAAACCAGAATAATTGGACTTAACTTTACGATCTCAATTTTCTTCCTCAGAACTTTTGCCTTTATTCTTTGAAGTACCCCAAAATAAGATTCCTCTTGATTTCAGTCAGACATGGTGAGTGAATCCACTAATTTGTGTGAATTATTTCTCACACTGATAAAAAAACTGACAGACATCAAAGTAAATTTATTTTGTAAATTTATATACAGTAGCTAGTCATTAACAAATGTGACTCTGAGCAATGTACAAAATTTAAAAAAATACAAAAATCTTTAAAAATCCTTGAAAGGATAAAAGTAATTTAAAAATAATAAATATTTACAAATTGCCCTTCCTTCTGAAAAGAAGCAAGAAGCCCTTTACATAGAAAGAATGGGAAGAAATAAACATAAACAAGTTTAAAGTTGTCCCATTTTTCATTTGAACAAAGAGCTCTCACTGGAATCTTTTTTAAATAGATTCTGTTAATTAGACTTCTAGGAAACTAGAAGAGATCCTAAAAGGTTTATACTGAATAAAGAGATTTTAATTTCCAGATCTAGTCAACTGTTAGCATATAATAGCTAAAGGCTGCCAACATGTAGTGATCTGTTCCAATTGGAAATTATGGCACCTTTATCTGGATCATATTTCTATTACAGGTAGCCCTCACTGATTGTAATTGGGATTGAGAATTATCACTAAGCAACATTGTCATAAAGTATGATCTCATGAGCGCATTGACCTATGATGGCAGTTCCATCAGTCCTAATTGCCATTGTTAGGTGAATCCTGTGGTCACTTGGAGCTGGTTTCTCTTATGATTTAGTTTGTTGGAAGCCAGCAGTGAACTTTGCAAATGTTGATCACATGATTATGGGATCCTGGAATATTGTAATAGCTGGTTTAGCTAGTTGCTAAACTCCAGAGTCATGATTACATGTCCATTGGGATGGCTGCAATATGAAGACTGGTTGTAAGTCCCCTTTGCTCAGCACCATCGTAACTTCAAATAGTCACTGAATGATTCGTTGTTATACGAGGATTGCCTATAATTCAGTTTTATTCACTTTTTTATTCAGAGGCACATAAAACAGCTTAAATGCTAATCTGAGGGAAGTTATTTACAGAGGATGTTAAAGAACTCTTGAAGAAACTACATCAATACATAAAGACTTACTTAAAACAGGTAGCAGAAACCAGTTTGCATCAGAGAAGTAAAAAAACGATATCTGTAGTTTCCTGCAGCTAAAATCACAAGAACATTAACTATCAGATCACAAAGAAATCCTGTAATAGTACCTTAGTTTGCAAATGGCAGAATTCTGTAAGTCATGTAATTCCAGGAATTTAAATGGGGTACTTTCTGGCAGGCTTTCAAGATACGATACTGTACCCTGCAATAATTGACTTCAAATAGTTTCTGCACTATCTGTTTTCTGGCCTGGCCTATCTTGAAGAGCTGAGACTAGTAAATCATATGGTTTTTTTGTGTCCTAATTGCATTCTCTCTGCTCAATTGATGGAAGGCTGACAGCCTTCATCTGATGTACTATCAAAATAAAGCTACAGATAGCTTCCTTCTTTATTCCAGAAACCATAACAGAGATTTCTTTCCTTCTTACACTTTAAGTCTATGAAAAATCAAGAAAAAGAAGGGCCATGTTGACACTGCATGATACTAGTCATGTTTAATCTGTTTCACTTGTGGTCTATCAGGATGGATCAAAGGAAAGGACCATCTCAGCCATTTTTAAGCAATTTTGTGACCATGAGGCTTTGTGCAGTAAGCCATCCAAACGCAGCACAAATCATTCAGTGAAGGGATTTCAGCAGATTTCAAGAACTTTCCTTACTAGAAAAAAAATGATAAGGTAACAGTCTACTTTATCACTTTCTCCAGCTACTACAGAATCAATGCATGACATTTTTTTCTTAATGTAGGAATACTGTTTATCTAAGCGCCTTGTCACGCAACTGCCATTGCTTGTTAAAATGACTTCTGGTCTAGTTTTCTTTTTCTATTCATGCTCAAATAGCTTTTAGGCACATACTACTGTTAATTATAGTATTTGGTTTATGGAACTTATTGATAAAAACAATAGTTTTTTTAAGTAGTATTGTTATCATTTTTACCCTGTTCTCTTCATTAAAAAAAATCCTCCAAAGATGACTTACAAAGTTGGTGATATGATTAAGTCTTATAATCCAAACTGTATAAATTGGGATAGAAAGCATTTCTGATAGCTGGCTCTCTAGACTGAGCCATCAAGCAAAGGAGAGCCTACCAGTTTTCATAACAACTGATTTTATTAAACCAGTCTTAACTGTTTTTCTAGCATTCAGTTGAAAAATATAATCTATTCATTTATGTTCTGCACTCTGGAACAGTGGAAAACAAGTTTTTATCTTGTGTCACATTCTTTCAGATTCCTGAAAAGTGCTATCATATCCCATCTCAGTCTTCACTTGTGAAGGCTAAATGCCCAGTTTCCATCAAGGTCCTCATAGAATTTTTTATCTAGTAACCTGATTATTCTTTGTTCTTTTACTCTTAATGATCATAATAGGTATAACTACCTTTAACTTCATTTGTACATAATCAATATATCTACTGAACAACATGGAGTAAAGTGGAAATGACTTTCATTATTTAGAAATGATACTTCTGCTGATAATACTGTATTTTTCTTTTCTGCCTTATAACACTCTTGAGTCTTTCTGAGGATTTACCCTGTTAAAAATTAGAGTCTTAAATGCATGTGAAAGAAAGATTGTCTGTATTATTGCATATATTTTAAAGGTGTACACAACAAAACAATCACCAAGCAAATTCTTCAAGAGCAACTGTAGTAGTTATTCTAACAGCTGGTACTATCCTAAGACAACCAAAGAGTTTAACTTAATCACATAAATCATGTTATATCCAATAAGGATTGGAGTGACATTTCTAGAATATTTGAAGAACACAAGATGATGCAGCTGGGTTTGTGTTACATATTTGAAATAGTTTGTGGAATATTTTAATGTAGGAATGAAGACAAATGTTCTTGAAACGCTAATTTAAAGCAGGTAGGGGAAGTGAACTAGGAATTGCTGTTTTCTTTGAAGAAATGCTGAAGTTCTGTGCACAAAAATAAACCTCCCATGTTTAATGTATTCATGAATGCATTTTTCATTATTTTCATGTAAAATTATCTGAGATTATTTCATATAGATATGCGACTACACACACACACACACACACACACACTACATAGGACATATACTGTAGTGTAAAAAAAGAAGGTAATCTACTAGACAATTTGTTTAGTTTGGGTTTGCACTTGATTAATGAAAACTTATTTTGCAAACTGTTGCTCCTATATTGTTGAACCAATCAAAGAATGGATGAAACTTAACTTTTCCCTTCCATTCTAATTTGGAATCCCCTTTCAGGTAAATTATAATACACCAGTACACTTATCTGAGATGATAATGAAAGGAATGGTTGAGAGTAGACAATCAGGAGTTCAGGTAGTTCAGATGAATATAACTACAAGAATCTGAACTACAAATTGTCAAAGCAAATTGGCAATAGATAAGAGTCAGTGGAATTCAAGATGGTTTGTAGTTAGAACTCTTGTGGGTGCAGAAGGAGAGTGATGATGGCTTTAAACCCTTTCTCTGGTTCAACCTGGTCATCTCCAATAGAGACAGGGTTAATTCTAGTAATACATCCTGTAATAGTCTCTTAGCATCCTGCAATCTACATACAAATGAGATTAACTTGTATTTAGATATTTCACAAAGTGATAACTAATGGTACAGCAGAAAGATATTAGTTTTATTGAGATTTTTATGTGCCACACTGAGTAGGTTATAGCAATGTAATTGTAATTAAATAGCAAGCAATATTTTCAATAAAATGTAAAATCAAGGTATTTTTTTAAAAATATCTGCATGAGGTAATGAAAACATGTTTAAAACATATTCATGAATAATGTAAGGCTTTCTGAATTAGAAGTTTCACAAATTTCACATAGGCACAGAAATACTGGTAGTATCCTTTACAATACTATTCTTTATATTACTATACTAAGTATTGAAATTTTTACAGAAAACTGCTTCCTATGAAAAGCATTTGTTTGTGATTAGCTCTCCATAAATTTAGGATTTGAGATTTTGTACATACACTTTTTCAGTATAATAGAAAGGTTAATATGGGTCATCTATTTGAATGGGAATCCTACCGTTGTAAAGCTCTTGCATGTTGCTACATGAACATGCAAAGTATTTAAAATAAAATATCTCACTTTAATGACTATTTTTGCACTGTAGACTTTCTGAAATAAAACTTACAAAATAAAGCATGTTCACCTACAGCAGTGGTGGCGAACCATTTACTTACCAAGTGCTGAAAAGTACATGCTTTGTGCATGCCATCCGCACTTGCGTGCGGCTCTTCAATGTGTGTTGCATGTGAAACCGCACCATCTGTGCATGCATGCAGCTTTTGCACGTGCAATGCATGCATGCTGTGTGCAGGCATTCATGCACACATGAGCAATCCTGTGTGCATGTGCAGGAGAGCTCTGAAGACCAGTTGGATTTCCTGCTGCAATCGCGTGCATGTACAACGGAGGCCTGAAAACCAGTTGGGTCTCTGCAATCGTGCATGCGCAATCGCATGTGCATGCTCAGCTGGAGGTAAGTTGGCTGACAGCTTGTGTGCCCAGCAAGATGGCTCTATGTGCCACCTGTGGCACCCGTGCCATAGGTTCGCCATCATGGACCTACAGCATGTATTTAAAATAAGTTTTTAAATAGATGCAGAAGTTTTAAACCTCTGCGTGTGAGAAATCTGTTATTGAAAATATATTTCTATGTTATTTTAAAATATATTTCTAAATGCCAGATATTTTTGTATTAAAGATCTCTCTCTCTCTCTCTCTCTCATAGTATTACTCATACTACTAAGTAGGACCATGAAAATAAAATATGCACAGAAAATTGAAAAATAAGTAATTTTCAGCCTGGATCATACCTTTTTCCAGATCCTTACTTTTAGAAAAATGTGTACCTACATTGGAGGGCAGAGGACTAATCTGCGCCAGGCATAAATATAGGAGTTATGGTAGGGAGAGAACAATGGTAGTGAAAATTAGGAATCATAACAAAATAGCTTTAAGATGAATGCGTTTTCAAAATTACTGGTTTCAAGCATAGGGATTGTGGTTTGACAATACATAAAATTATCTCTTTTCATTAAACCTTGTAATGTCTTGCCTTAAACAAAAGGAAAACTGAATAATTTCTTGGTTATTAATAAAAAAGAATACTTGAAGAAATAAATGAGTGTCTCATGCCCCAATGTCTTGCATTTTTCTGTTTTTTCAGTGACCTCTTCAAAAGAAAACCAAATTGTAACAAATAATAAGGTAAATCAATGCAAAGCAGCTTGAAAAACAAAATGAAATATGATGGAATACCATAGGAATAACTTAATGTCCTTCAAGATTTATTCTTTCAGGAATGTTCAGAGTCACCTTGAACTGCAAGATGGGCAGTAAATAAATTGGATAAATAAATAAAATACCCATGTATTTGCTCTTTCACAGACATAGAAAATTCAGGAAGTAATGTATGCTGTTCTTTAAATTGAAGATCTAACACATAAATTACAAAAAAAATCTGAAACACATGAGTTTTAAGCAGCAGAGACTCTGCTTAACTCAGTCCAAGTAGAGGGATATTTCCTTGAAAGATTTAAAGAGGAATTGGAAGAGATACAAGTGGATCAAAAGGAAGGACCTATGCAGCAAATGCAACAAGAGATTGAGGAAGAGAGGCTACTATGATGGATACTACAAGTATAGACTTAGGTTCACAACGTAGACATGGATTTTAAATGCCTAATGTGGAATATAAAATGGGAAAATGCAAAAACCTTGCAAAAAATAAAACAAGGGTATTTTGCTATTTAAAAAAAATTAAAACAAGATGTAATTTGTTTTACAGGAAACATAAGAAAAAGGTCAAAAATATTTGATTCATAAAAATTTGAGGCAAGAATTTATTATGCCAGAGACAAGTAAGCAAAATGGAATTATTTTGTATATATACCCACAACTATGATATTGACTGTTATTGACTTTGCTGCCAATAACGGATTTGGAGAGCAAAATTGTAGAATATGTAATAATGGCAAAATGGAGAATATATTCATAATAGAAGTCTAATCAAATGTAAATGGGACTGGCTCCCTTATGCACTGTATATTACACAGCAAGACAATTTTAGATTCTTGTGACTTCTAAAAAACAGACTAATAAAAAGATACATAAACTAAACAAATAATAGCAATCTTCCATGTTCACTGTAAAGCACAATATCCAGACTGTAGGAAACAAATGGAAAGAAATGGAAAATGTATTACAAGAAAAATTTCCCATGATGTTTTTATTTATTCTCCATTTCTCTATTCTACTGTTGCAATCTAATATAGACATTTCTCCTTTTATTATTCTAACAAATAAAAATATGTTTCAAATTAAACAAATCTTACATAGATGAGTTACTCAGACATGTGTGCTCACCAAGACGGCTACAGAGTTAATTCAAGCCCTAATAGGTATAATTTATTCATGACTTCTATGATTAAGATTTAATAGTATATTTGTTTGAAATAGTTATAATTGGAAATGTTAAAGCCTAGTCTCACTTAAAACTTCTATCAGAACCATAATTGACTTTAATTTGGTAACTCAGCTGTTTTTTAGTTCTAAGCATTTGCTTTTATTTTCCATGTCACTTATGTTGATAGTATATGTGTTAGTGATACTGCATGGGTGGGCCAATAGCTATTTGATTGGCAGGGACAGTCTGTCGCCATAGTCATTTATAATTCTTGTCTATGCTAGGATAGCTTGTACTTCACTTAGCAGCAGACAGGTCAAGACACTTACTAGCAGAGGCTGAGACAAAGGCAAAGCAGGCCCCGAAAAGCCGAATCTCTGCTTTAAAATCCTCAGTTGTACCAGATATTATTTTGTATTACTATTTTTTAGTAATGCCCTTTTGATTGCAAATAATTTTGGACCAAGTGACAATAGTATAATGTCAAAACCAGGGAAAACTTCCTTAAATCATGGCTTGGTTTCTTTTGATCTTCCAAGTACAAAAGAGCCTTTGCCACACCAAACTGTGATGAAGATATTTAGCATCAGTATCATAACTCAAGGTCTTCCTTTTTGTCGTAGACGGGTAAGTGTGAAAATGTTTTCCCCTTTGTATAGGAAGGGATATACCTAAGATATGAAATTACATATCTTAAGTACTGTAACTTGGTTGTAATTTATTTGCAGTTCATAAATCCTTTATTTTTATAGAGTAAGAAAAATAAATATATATAATATGCTTTAAGAAGGTTTAATTGCATTTTATTAGTACACTGATTAATCTCATAATAAATGTCAAAGAACAAATGCAAAATTATAAAAAAATAATGTGTAGCATTTTCTGGAAATTTCCTCAGTACTGCAGTAAGATAACACTCTTTGTAACTGCTGATACAGAAGAGGAATAAATATGTGTTATTTGAGAAATGTATTTTTTTTAACCTTGTTGAAATGTTAACATTAATATTTTATATCATTAAGGTGCATTGAACGTTTTTATGTCTTATAAAAAGTCTTGGTTTCTCAGTAATAAATTGCTAGCTTTTAAGTTACTGTAATTTTAAATATTACTAATAAAGTCAAATAATTATTACATGCATTTTTATATTGCTTTCATATTTCATGTCTATCTTAAATGTTTCTTAATTCCAAAACTTTTTAAAATAATTCTAATTAAATTATACTTCAACATGTTTTGATCACACAATATTACATTTAACATAGTTTAATTTAACATAGTATATTTGTATTTCTCAAATACTACTTAAGCTTTGTTTGAAATTTTGAATTAATTCCCCTGTGATGTGATTAGATATAGAATAAAGCAAGATATCTATTGTTCTTTCAAAAATTTACTCAGTGAAACCACTGAAAATAATTGTGTTTAAATGATCTTGTGTGACTTAATGCTAGAAAGTTTCCTTCTCATTTAGACTGCAGGTCAGATGATCTATCAGTTGAGGTTACCCGATATGTATGCTACAGTTTACTTACATTAAAACAGATGCTTAGTAATGCTTTTGAAAGGTTAAGACTATTTCTCTTTAGAAAAAATAACATAACCCTTACTTTATGGGTAAGAGTTGACTGTAAACAATTTGGAAGCATATTTAAAATTTAAATATGATCAATATTTGAACATTCTTAAATATTTAAACTTCTGTAGTACCAGTTTGCTCCTTGTTTGAACTCAATCACTGTATAGGAAGCAAAAGCGTACAGCAATCCTGGCAGTAAAAATACCTGTTAGGAGATCTGACAGTTCATGTCTTATGTGTCTCTATCACTAGTTATATTCAGCTTCCATTGAGCACATTACTATAAATGGCCATAGAACACAACAGTAGCCATCTATATTTCTGTTACTTCAATCAGGAAGCATAAAGAGGTCTAGCTCTATAAAGTGCTGGATCTGTTCTTTTTAACATGCAAACTTATTTAGCATTCTGTAGCTCATAACTGAAACATCTATAGGCAAACTTTTTCAACTAAATGAAATCCCACTTCCAGCTATACAATATTTTTTAAGAAGCTTATCATTAGAATTCCTGATTGAAACTTTTATCTTGCTTAATATTAATACTAAAGAAAGTTACATTGTTATTTTGGTTTGCTCATTTCACTACAAAGAAGCATTTTCCGAGTAGTGTTCCTACCTTGATTCAGTCTTCCGTTGAGCAGAAACATTAAGTTCCTGTTAGTTTCTCTAGTCCCATGAAATTGCAATATGATTCAGTGGATTTTAGAAGCTACATCTTTCTTCTAATAAGTGGAAACTGAAGTAATTTTAATTTTATCTAGTCATCTACCCGTTATTATACACATTGAAGTCTGCTTGTTTGTTTAGTATCTCTCTAGACCAGAGGTGTCAAACTGGTGGCCGATGAGCCGGTTGCATCATGTGCAGGCCACGTCCACCATAGCTCCGCAAAGGGAAAAAAGTCACGAAACATCACGTGACAACAATGGGATGCCACAAATTTGACCCTGGTGCTCTAGACAATTAGTTCAATTTCACTGCACACATTCAATTTCACTAAACACATGTTGTGCATTGACAATAAGGGTTTGAATCTAGTTCTACTCATCTCACTTAATAGTAAAAACATACATCCTACATGAACATGCAATTTACGCTAATATAGTGCAATCTTGATAGCCATCATCATCTGTTTGGATTAAAGCAATGCAGATTAAATGGAGCTAGCCTCGAAGAATATCTGGAAGTTTCAGCTGTTACAGAATGCGCCTGTATGAGCAATCTTGGGTGCCCAAAGAAGGGTGCACGTAATACTTCTGATGCACAAGCTGCATCAGGTACTGGTTTGCTTTCAGGTCCAATTCCAGGTTTTGGCTATGATCTTTAAAGCCTATATAAATTGCTATGTTGCCTATGGGGTTGTCTTCAGTCAAATTTTTTCCATGTGCAAATTCTGTAAGAGGAATAGACATATAGATACTTTGCTTGTAGCAACCTAAAGTAATGCATTACTGAAATGATGGGGGGGGGGGGGGTTGGTATAATTGGTTATTCGTACTTTTTTGTGTATAATCCAATCCAGTAAAATTTATATATGATTTATAGCATTTGGGAGAATTATTTGCTCTATGAAGTTCCAAAGTTCCAAAAGTTTTCTTGATAATGTCACTAGTGGTATGTAGATAATGATAAAAGTAGCATTTATAGACAATGTTTAGTCTTGATCTTTATATGCATTGCTTTTGCACTTTTGATGCTATGTAGTATATTTAGTAAAAACACTGAAAAAGTTCATATTGAAAGTGTTACAATTTTAACTTTACTCTTTTGAGTATTGTAAAATAATAATAACTTCATAAAATTGTAATGTCTATACTTGCAATAATAAAGTAAAGCCAAATGCAGGCACATGGCTAGTCATAGGGTACTAGAAAGCAGATGATCATGTAAAGTTGATCTTGCTCATCTTTCTTATCTCTGAAATGACTTCTTCCTAGATTAATTTTCTCTCTCACCTGAACAACTGAGATTATTTTGAAACTAGTCAATGAACTGTAGCCATCTTCAGATTTTATTTTACAATAAGTAGGTAAGGTATCCTAATAAAATAAAGTTTATCCTAGAAACTAATAAATCTGTGAAATGCGAGCATTATATTAATGTTAAAACTAAAATTTAATATGCACAAATTGCATGGGGCAGAAGTGTGATGGGCTGCAAAGGAGATATTTGTAACCTCATTAATTATTGTTTGTTTGATTGATTGGTTTTTTACCTCTTGTAATAAAAATACACTGGGCAGGTGACATAAACCTCAAGAGTGCCAACTTTCTTCTAGATGTTTTCAAACATGTAAGCCAACCATTTGCATCTCTGCTTGGATTCATAGTTAATATCCCTAAAACATTGTTCTATGAATCAAAGATTAGCGTTTACATTAAAACTAAGTGTACTGTTTGGCAGTGCCTACTTTTTATTTCCATCTCTTTCAATCTGAATAGCTTCTCCATTAGTTGATCTCAGCAAAATGTATGCTCTGGTTTTGTATTCTCTTTTTATTAATGCCAGATTTGTCCAACTTACTACATATTGCCAATCATGAGAGTTCTTATAGAGTGCCAGCTTAAAAAAGACGAGTCATTTGTAACCAAAGCAAGTTTACATTCTTGGATATATAAACTAATTTATTCATTTGAAAGAAAGGATTTATTATTAGGCTTCAGTAGCTCACAAAGTTGGCAGAATTCAAACAATGTTTAGAAAAAGATATGTATAACTACATGGACATTTAATTTAGTGTTTGGCCAACTTGTGTAAGTATACTTTTTATTGTAATAGTGCACTTTTACTATATTAAATATATTTTTCTAAAAATACATGCTGATAAAGCATTTAATTGTGTGTGCTGATGAAATTTGAGAACCGTTATTTCTTAGTTTGCAGAATTTTAACCGTCAAACATGAAGATTCCACCTCTGAAATTCAGAGTTCATCCCTTTTGCTTTGAGGGAAAAGGACCTTTTAAGATGACTTTGCAGAGAAAAAATTCATCATCTACTCTGCCCTATTTAACATTTTGTCTGCAAGTACCAAATTACATTATAAAACACATCTATTTTATTAAATATTTGTCATGGAATGCAATGTTAGTATTTTAGTGGTGCATAAATGAATATGCAGTTCTAATTGTTCTGAGCTACAAATGGCAGACATTCCTGAAAGCAAGTTGCTATTAATAACACTGTTATACATTTTCTTCTCATGATAACGCCAACAGCTGACAAGAATGCAGGCTGTCTTGCCTATTTGCTTTATTGCAGTTGCATTCCATTCACATTTTTCTCATAGCATGTTGTTCTTCAACATCCCATTTTAAGAGGTTCCCTAATTCCAAGATGGGTATCAGATCATAATTTTGGCAAAGTTCCCTGTACTTGAGAAAGAAAGAAGTGCTTAGTGCAAACCTACTGTTTGTTGCTAACATTATTTATCTTGCTGATGTTAATTTCATTTTGGTTTTAATATTTACTGGTTCCATATACGTCTGATCTTGTTCTTCCAGAATATGTCTTCTTCCTGAACAACATTATTACTAACATAATTGTATATACCAAATTTTCAAACTTACATTTAGTTTAATTATTTATTAGGTAGGTGAAACAAGGTTTGGAAATCTTTGTGGTACAAGGGTTGATTTAAAGATCTCAAGATAAGGTAATAGCTAATGTCTGGACTGATGCAGTTTTGATTCATTGATTTAGATTTTCAGTCTCTGCTTGTATATAGACATGACATAAATAATTGGCCTTGTATGTACTTTGAAGGTAGCACTGCCAGTTCTTATATGTAGTTAACCTTTTTTCAGAAATGTTGTACGCTGCCCAATCATAGGCTCTTAAAATGTTCATAACAATTAATATAAAACAAAAGGGTTGGATTTTTTATAAAAAAGATAAGCCCTATCAAAATCAACACAAAACCCAAAGAATTAAACATAGGGTTAGTACAAACTAAAGCAATAATCAGGACAATATATAATAATAATCTATCCAACTATTACCTACATTTAAGTCTAAAAAATGACGATAGTCTTCATCTCTTTCCTAAACAATAGAGTGTAAATTTTGGGGTCCAGAGTATTTGATAGAATGGGGCAGCCCCAAATGGCTTTTTTCTATGATTTATGATTCTATTATCTATGATTTCTATGATTATCAAGTGGAGAGAATCACAAACACACCTTGCTGATAAAGCATAAAATGGGCAAAATCTGGATTAAGGAAGATGTGCTTGTAGAAGATATTTTTTTTGTAATTTAAAAAGTTTGCATTTAATACTCCTTCACTCTCTTCCCCCATGAGTACTTCCTCACTCCACTTTATTTAATATGAAGCTGAGAGATAGAGTCTACATTGAAGGGGCTTCATTGCATAAGGGGCAGAACATGCCCCGAGGATTACCCATACAGCTCATATCAGTCACACTATCAACATCAACGCAGTTGGAGATCCCTTCAGCTTCCTAGTTGCTGCTGGCAGAAAAGCTGTCTCTTGCTTCAGTGGTCAGTGCAAAAAAATCATAGGAACCACTGCATTACCTGAATCTATTGCTCCCCTTCCCTTAGTAGTAATCAGGCAGCCTTCTCTAAACACATGCAAAAGGCTTTTGTATCCTAACAATAAATATACTATAGGTGCGTGTTTTGAACTTATTAAAACATTTTGTGTGATTTAGCCTCTTAAGTATCCTTTCTAAATAAAAGGTCTGTGTTTTGGGGAAGTGAATGGAAACCTTTTAGATCTTAATGATGACCTTCTAGTGACAGCTCTATTGCATGTTAATGCTGTTCTGATTATATAAAATATCTATTCCTTGAAAAGAATTTTTCATGATTTCTGGAGTTTAGGAATTCAGACTTTTGTCCTTATTTATTTTAGTCAAGTAAGAAGTATGACTGTTATAAAGGTCTGCAACACTTTTGATTTTAAAAAGTATCAAAATTGAAAAGGTTTAGAAATAACTGCTCTAAATAATTGTTTAAAAATGCTTTCCTTAGTTAATAATTTCTGTAATCATATCAACCCAACGTGCTTTCATACACTTAAAAATTTTAAAAACTGTTAGAAACTATATTTGTTAGTTTATAGTATGCAATAAAAATATTTTCTACATTTATTCCATAACTGATAAAATGTTCTTCGCATTTTTATATTTGTTATACATTAAGAAATTAATCCCAAATATATAATATATACCTTTTTTCCTAGCCATATGTTTGCAGTAGTATTCCAAGTAGGATCTCACCAAGACAGAAAAGAGTAAGAAAATTGGTTTGGATTCTGCGCTCAGCTAACATATTCCTTTTAAACCACCAACTGCTGGCCCTTGTTCAATTTGTGATCTGCTAGAACCGTGATGGCGAACCTATGGCACAGGTGCCACAGGGGGCATGCAGAGCCATCTTGCTGGGCACACAAGCTTTTGGCCAACTTACCTCCAGCTGAGCATGCACATGCAATTGCACATGCATGCATGTGCGATTGCAGAGACCCAGCTGGACTTCGGTTGTCCACTGTGTGTGTGTGCAATTGCAGCAGAAAATCCAGCTGGTCTTTGGAGCTCTCCTGCGCATGCACATGCGATTGCTCATGTGTGTGTGAGTGCCTGCGCGCAGCACGCATGCATTGCACATGCAAAAGCTGCATGCATGCGCAGATGGTGCAGTTGCACATGCAGCACACATGGAGGAGTCGCATGCAAGTATGGATGGCATGCGCAAAGTATGTACTTTTTGGCACTTGGTAAGTAAAAGGTTCACCACTGTTATACTATTCAGATCCCTTTCACATGCTAAGCAAAGACTTCCTCATTCTCTATTTGTGTCTCATTTTTTTCTTCTTATCACATACAGAAATTTGTATTTCAGTGTATCAGGTGAACAAATTCTATTCAAGCTTGTTTAGATCTTTTTGAAAATCCTTAAGTGTTTTTTTCTTTTGTGCCCTGCATGTTTGTACTATCACTTAGTCTATATTATTTTATTATAATGAGAAATTTCATAGAAGTCACTGTGTTTTACGTCCCCAGCATATTTCTAAATCTGCTGAGGCATTAACTCTGTCAGAAATTGTCTGTCAGGGGCACATTTGAAGATAGGCAAAATTTGCTCTCCTCCATTTTTCTATTCCATTTCTGCCATTTTCTCCGCTGGTGTTCACTATGATTAAAGTTTCTGTTATTTTATTATTTATCCTAAGTAGCTCTCTCTTTCAACTAAAGATGGACAATTAGTGCCTTGTTTCTCTTCTGAGAAAATATATAAAGATGAATATGAAAAAGACATAGTAATAGCACTTAGACTTATATACCACTTTACATTGCTTTACAGCCCTCTCTAAGCAGTTTTTACAGAATCAGCATATCTCCCCCAACAATCTGGGTCCTCATTTTATCCACCTCGGAAGGATGGAAGACTGAGTCAATCTTGAGCCTGGTGGGATTTGAACTTCCAAATTGCAGTCAGCCAGCAGTCAGTAGAAGTAGCCTGTAGTACAGCCCTCTTACCACTGCACCACCAAGGTTCTTCTGCCTTCTTATTTTCTCACTTGTTTCTCCTTCCAATATTCCTACAATCTTTCACCTTTCCTTTTAAGTTCTGACCTACCTAAAAAAATAACTTTGTATGTTTTGGGGCATTTAAAATCTGACATACCTAAAAGACTACTTTTGGGGCATTTCTAACAAGCCTCAGTTCATGTCATAGTACATTATGGAGAGAATCCCCTACATTAGATTTCAAGACTCTTCCAGCAGCAGAGAAGCTCTTCTAAATTATTCTGAGAAAGCTGTTTAAGTTGATAAAAAAAACCCCACTTTTAACTTTTGTACATTATTTCTGCAGACTGTACCTATTAAGTTTTTATTTGTGCTTAATTGAATTGCTTGTGGGTTTTAAAAAGTATATTTGGTATTGGTTAAACTTGTTTTATTGTTCTCAACTTGATTGCTTAGCAATGATTGTATGGATTCTGTCTAGAGAGATGTTATATATAACTATCAAATTATTTGCATCCTTCGAATAACTACAAATGCAACAAGAGTAGTTCTGTACTATCTAATCCCTCCAGGAATCTCCTGCAGTTTCTTAGAGTCTGCAACAGATTTCCTATCATAATCATGCAGTGAATGAATAATTTCAAAACCTTCAACTAAATTGGCATTTGCTAATTCTGATGAAGAAATTAGAGTATGATTTCCAAATATCAGATTGGCGTATTTGATTCCAATTTATAAAGAAAACTGAGGATACTGAAACAGTTCAGCAACTGTCATGAATGCCATGAAAGCCTGACTTATGTGAAACAAATTCTTTGTGTGTTCAATCACACTTGACCAATAAAAAATTATATTCTATTCTACAAGGTGGTTGAATATTGAAATCAGATCCCTAGAATGTTAGCAACATCTAGACTATTTTTCCAAGTATTAATATCTCAATTTTTCATTTAGATAAATTAGTTTGCTATTTCATTTTATATGATTGTTTTAAGATGCAGTATAGTTTGAAATAAATAAATGCATTATTAACAATAGATATTCTAGTACTTAGCAAGTACTAGCAATTTTGAGACGTTTAGATGCTGTTTAATAATGAACTGACATGCTTTTCCATTGCTGAACATGTAGGGGCACTGCAACACTGCAATAAAAAAGTGTTGAGACAAATTAGTACAAATTCATTCTACAAGTATGTTTCAGAAATTATACTTCGTTTAACAAATTCTGGCTCTACAAAAATTATCTATATCCCTTGCAAATTTTAGGGTTTAAATATTGTATTTAAAATATTATTAGATAGATTGGTATGGAAAAATAATCCTATTAAACTAATGCTAATTTTTCTATTTGACCTAAACTGATTTGATGATAAAAAAGAAATATATAAATAAATCTTAATTAACATATTCTAGAACTAATAAGTATGATAATAATTAGTATTTGTATGACTCTATTCAGATAGATACAATAAAGATCTAGTTAAATCTGATAATATATTTAAAAAAAACCAAATAAATAGACATAAAAATAATTACATTTTTTGGTATTAATTCCTTAATATACTCTTCTCTATTTCACAGATATACTGAGAAAAGAAAAACTGTTAATATATCTTTTTCCTCTCCAACAGTGATCAGTGAAAGTTTATTACGATTTATAAAATATTGACTATTATATGCTTAGCAGTCTTTGAGGACTGGTGGGCATTTAGATATTAGAATTAGCATACTAACTTGACTGGATTAATATGTTGCTTCTAATGCAGTATATAATGAAAAGTACCATGTATAGAAGTCATGATTTTGTAATACAAGCTACATTTATTGCAAATAGTTAAGATGTAATGAAAAAATTGTCAAAGTACTTATCCTATAACATTAAAAGTCAACAACATTTTAAGGAAGAATAATAACATTATTTTTTAGGATTTTTTTAGCTCGAAAAAGCCCCCAAAATAGGCTGAAAAAACCCTAAAAATGGGCAAAAATAGCCAAAAAAAAAATGGGCCCAAAAAAGCCCAAAAGCTGACCCCCCCAAAAAAGGCCAGAGAAAGACATAAAAATGGGGTGCATGGAGGCAATAAGTGGCCGGTGGATGGACGGGGCTTTGGCAATATTCACTGTATAAGATGCACAGACATTTTCACTCACTTTTTGGGGGGTGAAAAGGTATATATTATTCACCAAAAAATACGATAATATACAGGTAGTTCGCGACTTACAACAGTTCAAAGTTACAACAGCACTGAAAAAAGCAATTTACGAGCATTTTTCACAGTTACATCCTTTGCAGCATCCCCATGATCTTGTGATCAAAATTCAAATACTTGACTACTGGTTCAGCGTCCCAGGGTTATGTGATCCCCTTTTATGACCTTCTGACAAGCAAAGTCAATGGGGAAGCCAGCTTTACTGAATAACCGTGTGACTAACTTAATGACTGCAGTGATTTACTTAACTGTGGCAAAAAATGGGGTAAAACTCACTTAACAGATTTCTCATTTAACATAAATTTTAGGTTCACTTGTGATCATAAATCGAGGACTACCTATATATATGTAATGTATAGATATGTAGTGGACACATATTTCCTGGACTTTAAGGTCTTCATAATTCAGTAGTTTTGCAGTTCAAACACTGAAATTATATGCATTGCTGGAGCTAACTTAATCCTAATCTAGCATCATAATACTGGCAAAATAAATCTGGAAAGCTCCCAGACAAGAGATTATGATGATGATGATGATGATGATGATCATTCCCTTCTGCTTCAGTGGGTGCCATATATTTTATCATTCATGACTAGCAATACAAATTATACAAATGTGTACAATACTGATAATAATATTGCTTGTAAGATATTTGAATACTTAACATAAACATGCTTTTATCATGGTTGGAGTTTCGGGTAATCAAAAAATTGAGCTAGCCTATACAGTATGATTTTGAAAAACAAAACTAACATTTCCTGAAGCTGAAGCATACATTGAAAATACTTTTTTTTCTTGTTGGGAGCTTTTGAAATAGTTTTGGGAGGGGAAATAAACAAAGAAGAAGAATGTGATTGACACTCCGCACTGAAAATAGAAAACTTCAGCCACAGGAAATAATGTGTGGTAATTTATAAATATTGCTTTCATCATAGCCTCTGTAGATCCCAATGATAATTTGTGAATAGATAACTTTTATAGGAAATGTCTGCCTTTTTTGGAAATAGGCTGAATATGTAAATGATCGGAACGGCAATTGGCATATCATTAGTACATCAGAAGTAAGCTGTGGAAAATGTGAAGAACTGATTCATGCATATTAACAAAAGTACTTTAGAATTTAGGCTTTTCATTCAGTGCTTGTACCCCTTCTTGAGTTTCATTCTTCCTCGTGGATTCCCCCCACCCTTCTTTAACTATCTGTACAGGCCCTTTTCTTTTGCCCCTAAACCTCCCCCATCTCTGTTCAATGGATAATCTGTAAAGTTCATGCTGCCACTGCTGCTTTGAGTGGAAGAGTTGTTTTGCCCATTTTGTACCAGCTTTGTTACTGTGCAGTATTTTTCCGGCTGTTTTTGCTCATTATCATACAGCTGGTATTTAGAAGAGTGAAGCAGGCAGAAGCTGCACTGTCTGCAAGTATAAGAAGTTCTTTTGCATTTGGGAAACTGGCAGATGGGGCGTGTATTTTAAACGGATTTTACTGATAGCAGACTACATTAAAAATCATTCTGAGAAATACTAAGGTCAGCCTATGAATTCAGACCTTGAGAGGTATTCAGCTTTTGGAAACCCTTTTAAGAATATAAATTAACGCACGAAAATGGGAAATGGCCTGTTTGCACAACTGTCTACTTAATTTTCCCATTGGATGATAGGACTTGTTCATTATCTGTTAGCCTTTATAATCTCACTGAAAGGCAAAGCATAAATATTTTAATAAAGAAACGATAGTGATAAATTTGGGAAATAATCATAAGACAATTGTAAAATATACCTTTGCACATAAAAGGACCTAGGTAGAAACCAACATGTTCAGTTTCAGAATTTCAGAGGACTACAGAGCCACTACTGATAAACAGATAAAGAACATTGAACCAAAAATCATACACAAATCAACATCTTCCTATTTTCAGGGAAGGAAATTGTTTCTACTTGAAGGTAGACTTTATCTAATACTAAACTGAACATATTTAAATAAACTGCTTGTATAAATATTCTAGATTATATTAATATAATTCTATCAATAGCTGCAATAAGTAGGCATCCTTTAGAAACATTTTCTCCTAAAACTCCATCAATAATGGACTTAATTATTTAATAATTTATGTCAAGTCCAAAGTCTACCCATATCTAGCGCCAATTTGCCTTGACCATTAGTGGATCATATTCTTGGGTATAGGTAGCATGTAATAACTCAACTCCTGTTTCTCATTACTTGTGTCTGACGTTCTTAATTGCAAGATATTTCTTCG
>JAEANM010000145.1:0-15454 GCA_017656035.1 Myanophis thanlyinensis | reverse complement strand
TGTGTGTGTGTAGGCTTAATGTTTTATTACATTAATGAATGCTTTTTAAGCATTGAGAATGATTTAGTGAACAACATCTTATCATTAAATTATCAAAACCAATTTAAGTAACAATGACCTTTCAAGATAAAAGCTTTATTAGCTTTGAACTTGTCATCTGCTACAAATCTGCTACATTTGAGAACTATTGAGGTTATTCTGCCCTCAAGTAGATTGGTTTAGATGAATTGATGGAGATTTTGCTGTTAACCAAGAAAAACAATTTGCTGCAAAAGATCCTGATACTTAAAAAGATTACAAAACATTTTCCCCTCCTACAGTATTCTAAAAAGACGTTAAATTCAATTTTGTAGTTAAAAGGTAATAAGTGTGTTCTAATTCTTTCTTAGGCATGAAAGATGCCTGGACGACTTTAGACCAGTAACACACACTCTCAGCCCAATACATCTCACAGGGTTCTTAGGGAAAAAAAAAGATAAAGGAAGGAAGGTATATTTTCTGCCTTGAACATTTTTTTCCTGAACCACCATCACTCTGCTAAACAAATAATTCCCTTAACACTGTCAAACTATTTACTAAGTCTGCATTACTATTATTCTCATTGTTCCATCCCCCATCCCCCCCATTATGACTATAACTTTTGCATCCTTACAATTTATACTGATTGTTTCCTAGTTGATTTGATTGCCTATGACTATCATTAAGTGCTGTATCTTATGATTCCTGACAAATGTACCATTTTCCTTTTATGTACGCTGAGAGCACATGCACCAAAGACAAATTCCTTGTGTGTCCAATCACACTTGGCCAATAAAGAATTATATTCTGCCTTGAGTTATTTATGAAAATAATAAAAGGTGGGATAAAAAAAACTTAACATCACCACCAACCTTATTGCCAGGGCAAATACCTTCTAATAAAAAAAGTGAAAGTGAAATGCTTGTGAATCAAGGTCTCTTCATGACTTAAGCCTTTTATCAGAATAAAAAGAGGCTTGCTTTCTTGCAGTGGGCAAATCTCTGACAATACAGATTTAAAAGCCCCATACTTTATAAATCATGAACAGAAGTTCAAATAATTTTTGCCCACTAGCTTAAGAAGTATTTTTTGGTCTTGCAACATAGAAAAACAATTGATTTGATTTGGATGAATGTGTTCAGTTACCTTTTCAGTTTAAGTGTTGGTTTATCTGAACTTTTATAAGACAGTGAATGACTAAGTTAAAAAAAAAACTTATTAAGGCCTGCATTTTAAAAATTTCTTATTTTTGTAATTACTTTAGAGAGATCACAGTTTGGATAAATAATATATATTAAAATAGGATTTTGTTAAGAAGAACTTTGTCACAATAGACAATGGGCATATGAAGCAGAACATAATTTCCCTCAATCTTTCTTGGATTTACAGTATTTTCTGATCAGAAGGTGATCTGTAATAAGACATAGCCTAACTTATGTACTAATTATGTAGACATATATCTACAACTGTAAGATAATGCAACATCACTTTGATCTAGTGATTAAGGCATCAGGTTAGAAAGCGGGAGACTGTTGAGTTCAAATCCTTTCTTAGCCATGAAAGCCCAAGTATACCATTTACTTCCTTAAAAAGACAAAGAATAAAACCTTCCTAGCTTAACAAGCAAAAAAATAAATATTTTTACTTTGACTGGAACTGCTTAATCAAAGTAAAGCTCTAAGCATTTCTGAGAACCTTTTTCAGTCGACTGCTTTAGATTCCCTGATTTTTGAGTAAATATATTATTTATATATGGATGTGATAACAGCATCTAAATAATTATATTTCACTTCTCTATTACAGCAATGAAATCTCTAATATGGGAACTTGGACAAGTTTTTAATATTTTGTTCTTACCCCTATAACAATAAAGTAGCATTCCTGAAATTCTGGTATCTTATTTTTTGTCTGATAGCCCCAGATGGACAGGCCACCAGATTTTTAGGAAAAACCCTAACCTCTTGCTGAAAACCTCCACATCCATTACTGCTTGTTTTTGTCTTGGGGCATTGCAACGTGATTTTAAGATAAAGATGTTACTATTACTCCTCTAATGGTTCTAATAAGGGTGTAGTAGTACCAGCAAGCTGCAATACAATTAAAGACTAATCTGATTATGACAGAGGAGTAATAGTAACATCTTTACCTTCAAATCGTGTTGCAATACCCCAAGACAAAAAGCAGATCATGTGTTTCTTTTAGGATACTTCAGGATCGTAAATGTTTTTTGATCAGGATCATAACTGATAGAATAGTCTGTGTTATCCAGAGACATGTTAAAATCCTCATGGACTATCAAATTTAGGGAATCTACTGCCAACTTGTAGATAGAATCATCACAACCAGGTCTCACAACCAGTTTAAATGCATTACAGAACCACTGAAAGCCATCAAGCTTTCCCAAATGACAATCACTACCTCATCTTCCTTGCTCTAGAGTCCAAGTTGATATCACATAGGAAATCCAGACAAGCACAATTTTGAAAGAGAAACACTGGCCCTCTGGGTCTACCCTGGTCTCATTTATATATGGGAGGTAGGCTGCTTTTTCCATGACCATTTATAAGGATGGTCAGCAACAACCAAGAACAAGCACTATCAATAAAGGGCATAAAACTATAGGCATAACCTTTTTTCCCAACATTAAGCCATTAATTGGATGAATAGCAAAGCAAATAAATGTTCCTTTTTTACCAAAATAAATAAGATGACAATTATATATTTTAGACTTCATTTTAAGGCCTCATTTTAAGTCATGTACATTCTATATACTATATACCTGTAGTACAGCTCTGAATCTGCCTGCCTGCCTTTTTAAATCACCATGAGAGTTTTAAGGCCTTCAGATAATAGTCTATGCTTTCAAAATTCTCCACGAGACCAAAAGAAATGGAGTAACTATTTTATTATAGGATACTGGTAATGAAAAAATTATAGAGTCTGGAACTCAGTATTAGTTCCTCAATTTTGAATTTTGACTTCCTAATAAGTTTTCCTCTTCATCCTTCTTATAACAAGGATATAATTTTATAATTCACAATTTAGCCTTTATATTTGCTAACTTTAAATTTTAAAAACATTGTAACTGTTTAAAATAATTGTCCATGAGTAAATAATCTGCATTTACTTAGGTTGCAGCTTGAGGGAGCTGACTGCCTTCTGTAACAGCTCAGAGTATTCTTGATTCCTTCATTTCTCACTTGATTCCTGTTTATGCCTGATTTATAATTATTACTGGAAAGTTGTTAAATTATTAAATTATTAAAACTTATTATTAAATAAGTGTTTATTTTGACAGACTTAATCTAGACACCTCAATTCTTTTTGTAAATTGTGAATATAAGACTTCCATGTTTTGAAGAGAATAGAGGAATATTTGAAAAAAAAATCTGAAAATGATTAAAATAGTATTAATTTCTTACTTCCTCTAGAATGTTGTTTTGCATGCCAAGGATACAAAATATATCTAATAATTGTATCAAGAATCATTGGAGAGATAAGATATAATAACTTTTACTATTTTTATGCTATATCATTAGTACAATTTGTGAGATGCCTAGTTAATGAAAATTTTACATATATACAGTATAATTCAGACTAAATATAGTTATTTTTAACAATTTATTTGAATAGTTGAGCACAGGGAGGAAGCTTCTGCCCAGCCCTTTTCTCTGACGTATTAGATTTTATATTTAAGGACATAAAATGAACATTTTGTTTGACTTCCCTATAGCAGGTCTATCATCTTACCACTTCATAGCCAAAGATACTTTTTAACTTTTTAAATGGTTTGAATCTAGGCCATTGAGTTACTTCTTGTCTATAAACCTGTTGTGTTCTAAATTGGATATTGTACTGTGTGATATTTCAAGTAGATTTTTCCAACTAGATTTATTTTATTATATTTAATTTATTAGATTTTTATCTTGTCTTTATTACTTTATAAGTAGCTCAAGATGGTAAGCGTACATAATATTCCTTCTGTTTTTCCTGTAGTAGTAACTTGTATGAGGTGATGTGGGCTCAGAGAGAGTGGCTGCCACGAAGTCACCAAGCTGGCTTTCATGTTTAAGGATGGACTAAAACTCACTGTCTCTGATTTCTAGGCCAGCACCTTAGCCACTACACCAAACCGGCTCTACTATTAGTGAATTATCCATGTCTGGGTTTATGTATGTATATAGTGTATGTATGTATACATGGGGGCACCAATAGAGTACAATATATAGTGTATTGGTGCCCCATATTTATCTTGGAGTACATATATGTACTCTCTAAACTGTTCCTATGGTGAAAGAATATAGAAACAAGTTTTTCATTCTCTAATATTAGTGGAAAATCAGATTTTCATTAGAAAATTTGTTAATGCGGTTTTGAATTATAAAGGTTCTACATAAGCTGGCTTCCTATTCCATACTTAATTTCCAATATTCAGAGGTAATGTGGATGGGAGGAGTAATGTGACTGACCAGGGAGGCAAACAGGATTCCGCTATCTGTCATCATGAGATTGTAATTAGATGAGAATAAACATGCAATATTGTATGTGTTATTGGTTACTGCAATGTATATAAACAACAGTTCTCAATATAGAATTTTGAAAGTCAGTCTAGTATAGTTGTTAAGACATCAGGCTAGAAACCAGGAGACTGAGTTCTAGCCTTGCCTTAGGCACATAGCCAGATTGGTAAACTTGGGCCAGTCACTTTATCTTAGCTCTAGGAAAGAGACAATGGTAAACCACTTCTGAAAAACCTTGCCAAGAAAACTATAGTCAGTCTCTAAGCATTGGATAACTGAACAGAAGAAAAAAATACAAAATCATGTTTATGTTTCATAATATGGCAGGAACTACTGTTTAAGTACTGTATGCCAAACAATAGTATAAAAAGCAAACATATAGTAATCATTAAATGATTTAAATATCTCTTAGTCTCTGCAGCATCATTGTTATCTAATAGTCCTCAACTTAAGACCACAATTGAGCCAAAATTTCTGTTACTAAGAGAGATAGTTGTTAAATGAGTTTTGTCCCACTTTATGGCTTCTCTTGCATGAAATACTTAAGCTAAGTTAGTAATACAGTTGCTAAGCGAAATCCCCATTAACATTGCTTGTCAGAAAGTCTCATTAGGTGATCGCATAACCCTGGGACACTGCAACCATCATAAATGTAAATCAGTTGCCAAACGTCTGAATTTTGATCACATGATTGTTGGATGCTGTAACAGTCATAAGTGGGGAAAACAGTCATAAGTCATTTATTTCAGTGCCATTGTAAGTTTGAGTGGTCAGTAAACAAACTGTTGTAAGTCAAGGACTTACATATACGGTATAATGTGTATGATTCTTACATTGCTTATGATTGGAATCAGCAGAACAGTGCAAATGTATCAACAATCAGTGTGTGGAGTTTCTTACTAAGAGATAAGTTAGAAACGCACATAATTCTACGCACAGTTAAAAAACAATTTTTAGCATAATTTATATTTGGAATTTTATTCAAGTAAATAGGAAATTTTATTCAAATAAATAATAGACTGTACAGAAGTAGTACTTTAAAAAATTAAAAGCATTTTCTTAATATTTTATACTAGAGTACGAGGGAGGGAAAGTACACTGTGTTAATTGCAAGGATGCCATCTGGAGAAACTATGAACATACCTTCCACACAAGTGCCATACTGCAGATATTAACAGTAGAGAAAGCATCATGTTCAGAACATGTAATAGTTCTACTTGATTTAGCAAACTTCTGCTGATCATTTTATGTTTGCATCTAGAACATACTGTATAATGTTGTACTGCTTTTATCTCCCTGCAGTATAAATTAATCTCCTTTTATAGATGTTGAACTGTTGTGTTTTGATAAATTTGGTTAGGTCTTTGTAGCAATGACTATGGCTTTGTCCATGATTGCTTAGAGTGTTATCTGAAGAAGTGATGTTGGTTTATTCCTCTTTAAACAAAA
Source organism: Myanophis thanlyinensis (assembly GCA_017656035.1). Taxonomy (NCBI): domain Eukaryota; kingdom Metazoa; phylum Chordata; class Lepidosauria; order Squamata; family Homalopsidae; genus Myanophis; species Myanophis thanlyinensis. The sequence goes on along the minus strand of JAEANM010000145.1, from coordinate 9,467 downwards.
TCAACATAGGAAATCAAGAACTTCCAATTATGTCTTGCTCTGAGTTGACACATATTTAAAAAAACAAGAATTAGTTCTTTCCTTGTATTAGTGAGCTGTACTTACTTACCTATCATACTTAACGCTTGTTTCCTGATAGGATATGCAAGCCTTCCCTTTGAATGGCCCTTCTTAATAGGCTACTGTGGGGTATCTAATGATGAGAGAAATGGTCACATGACTCCTGAGATAGTGTTAAACTATCTAAGATAATAAGATTGGACTGAATGTTAAATATTCCAATGTCATGAGTTTTTTCCTCAAAGAAGAAATGAGATTGCCAAAAGGAATGCTCATCTCAAGATTATTATACAGTTAACTGTACTTTATGGAGCATTTTCTGTATCCATTAGGTTTGGCTTTAAAGGTGCAGACAGCTTGCCTGAGGGCCACAGTACCGCTTGTAATGAGAGAAAATTAACTTGCTTGCTGCAGTTTGGCAATTTAGAATTAGCCAGTACTATCCTGCGTGCCTAAAACGAACGAGGTAAATTATTGGCCTCGGAACGACAGAGTTTCCGTGTTTCCCCAGTCCCAGTGGCCAATGTGAGCAAGGCATGGGGCTGCTTTAATTTCCTGCCGAAGTCCTTCCCATGCTGTATGCTCACAGGCTCCTTGGAACGGAGCACCATGTAATTGATGTGCAGTCTGCATTGCTGAAACTTGGACTGCACCATTCTCGGCGTGAGGGAAGATGTAATCCGATCTCCCTGCGCCGCTGAGGGAGGAATCGGTTCAGTCAAGGCTTTGACTGGGCAACGTCTCCTCCAATAATCTTCCCTCCCGATCTCATTATTCCCTCAAGTTCTTCGGCAAGCCCCTGCGTCTGCCTGTATGTATGTGTGCCGGGCGAAGCCGTTGGATCGCGAGCTTCCTTTTCGTTCGCAGCGGAGTTTGGCTGCTGCTTCGGTTGCCCAGTCTTCCTTTTCTGACGTGCCCGAGCATGTCCACATTAGAGTCTGTGACATACCTACCTGAAAAAGGTTTATATTGCCAACGACTACCAAGCAGCCGGATACTTGGGGGCACAGAATCGCTAAAGGGGAAAAATACCGACAACATGGGCTTCTACGGCACTTTAAAGATGATTTTTTACAAAGTAAGTAACTCGCGCGCTTTCGAAAGAGGCATTATTGTTTAAGGGAGAAGAGGGAAGGGAGGAAAGAAAAATCCGTATCATTGTAGATGGCTGCAGTATCTCCCTGGTTTCCCCCCCCCCCCTCCTCTTGGTGGGTGGCTGGATGCTTAAAATTCTGTGTGCTGGATAAAGGCAAATAGCGAAAAGGCTCAGTGAGATGCGAAATGCTTTTATTTTAAAATCGGCATGACTAACCCAGGGAAAAGATCAGAATATTTACCTTCGACCGAAATGGGTCTTCACATTCAGCTCAGCACTTCAAGCTTTTTTTTTTTTTTAAAGTAGACCTTCCCTCCGTATTTCTCGTTTGCATATTGTCTTCACGAAATAATTTTTATTTTATTAATGCTGCTGCCCTTGAAGCAAATAATTCTTATACTTCTATGTAAATATTTGTATCAGGGAGGAATTTTTTAAAGATGTGCCTGGTGCATTCCCAGTAGCAGTGCAGAAAACAGGTTACAGGATCTGTTCTTTCAAATAATAATGCTAATACTGTATAATACTTTGCTATAAGATTCAGATGTTTTCCTGAGTTTAGGATGAATTTAGGAATTGTGTTTTACATTATGTAGTAGCTCTGCATTAGATTATTCTGAAGGGAATAAACTTCTTTGTAGGATGATGTATGATAATTTATTACGATCTTTTTTTAATACAGTGCATTGCAGAGCTGCTGCATATTTCACAATCTAGACTGAATAGGGATAGAAAAAGTTTAATACAAATATTGAGAAAACAAGAGCTTGGTAATATTCTTTGGCAACTATAGAAACTGTTTTGAATATATCCTGTACTTCTGAGACAATGAAGTTGTGTTTAAAGTGGGAGTTTATGTTACAACTCTGACTCCCAAAATTTGCCCTAAGAAATTTTTTTTTTTCTGTGAATGCCTTTTTTTTATCATGCTATCCCATAGGGAAAATCAAATTAAAGCTTGAAAACATTTTTTCCAGAATAAACGTGTAAATGTTAGTATGGGGTTGGTCAATAGTAATATGAGGAATCCTTTTCCAGTGGTTTCCTTATTCTGCTGCACATGGGTAGAAATATGGTTTCTGTTATTCTGTATCTTGTTTTAAAGAAGAGGCATGCTTGTAAAAAAGGCTGTTTTCTCATTTCGGTTTTTAGTTTTGTTTGGTAACATGCAGGAGTTCTGCTGCATATAAACCAGAATCATACAGATAGGTTAACTATAAGAACATCTTTGATACTGAGAAGTGAAATGAATATGCAGAGCAATTTATATGAATATTGCCCAAAATCAAATGTAATGCATTGGGTGAAAGACCATAAGTACATTTTAAAGCCTTGGAAAATTTCACTGTATCTTTGTTATCGTTACCAAAGCACCAGTACCACCACAAGCTCAATAATGAATGTATATCCATTTAACAGAAAAAAAACCATAATTTGCTTTGAAGGGCAGTGTACGTTGGACATTACAAAGGCTATTTTCCAAAGCCAATATAAAATTAGTATTGGTATGATAGCAATATTTAAAACATTTATTGTATTATAAAATATCTACAGTAATAAAATATCAAATTCTATATTCATCATTCTGCTCAAACATATGCTATGTTACTTAATGTAGCGAGTCCTTAGGGAGATGGGGCGGTATATAAATATGATAAATAAATAAAATAAAGTTAGGGCTGCGTTGGTCAAATTTGAAAAGTTTGCATTATAAATAGATTTTAATAAACCTGTTCTAAGCAATTTCATACAGTAATGAAACTATTTTATAAAATACTTGCATACAGATTTAATTTCAATTGCCTAGAAGTTTCTAAAAATCACTGAGTTATTAACATTTAACTGTTTGGCTCAGTATGTTGATTACTGGGTATATTTTCTTTTTAGTAGATGTTCTTTTAAAATAAAATCTTTTTAAAAATATCTCTGGAAGTTGGAGTCAAATCTTCATACATTCACACTCCCCTCCCACATTATTCTCATTAGGAAAAAAAATATTAAATCTGTCAAGAGGAGTTAGAAATGCAACGAACATCTCACAGAAAAGGAATTTAATGTTCTTGATTCCTTTTCATAAAATGTTTCTCAATTATGCAAGAACCTTTTTATATATTTATTCATTCAGTTGTAGGCCACCCTAGTCCTCAACTCTGAACAATTTACAATTAAAAAGAAATAGAAAAAAAAAAACCAAATATGAAAGTATACAGCTGATCGAAAAACTAAAACAAAACCACCAGACTTCCATAATCATCCCATTCTAAGGCCTGGGAAAATAAGCAGATTTTAATCCTTCTCAGAAAGTTATTAAAGTGGGGGCAGTATGAATCTCATTTTAATTTCGTCCTTGTATTTTTATGCATTTTTTCATTCTGAGCAATTTAAAAAGCTAGTACTTGTAAAATAGAAGACATATAATGTGTAGAAATAAATATAGCAAATGTTCTGGAAGCCTAATAACTATGCACAGAAGGTTGTTGGACTATTGGAATTATTTTAGTCGTATTTTTTTAACTGAATCAGAGTGGTCATTCAAAGGGACTAAGAGGTTTTTTTTCAAAGTAATATTTATTATTATTTATTATTTAAATTTATATACCGCCCCCTCTCCCTAGGGACTCGGGGCGGTTTATAAATAAATATAAATTGTTCATTACAGTTCTACCTTAAGGTGGTAAGGTAACATCTTTTCTCTTGTCCCATTTTACAGATGAAAAGAAAGTTAGACCATGGCTCGGAAGTCCGTTCTTTCTCACTGGGAAAGAAACCCTGTAAAGTCTCAGAATATACAAGGTAATTTGGTGTAATCAACTGTCTGTTTTCAGATACTTTATAATATGCTGGCCAGGCACCTATTTCATGTTTATACTCAAACCAAAATTCAGTTCTCTGCAAAGGACCAAAATTTGACATTTAAGTGATAACTACAGAAATATTTTAATTCTGAATTAGAAATAATGGATTATGAGGCTTTAATAGCACTGTCTCCATGCAAAGACTCTTGCAGGTCAGGACACTTAATAGTTTACTGGATTGTTTGGAATATAGAATTGACAATATATCTGATGCTAATCATAACATTCTTGCATGCAACAGCATGATACTTCCTGACTCATTGAATTATAACCATAGCAGAGTGTGGAGTTCCGTTTATAAATTAAAGCAACATACATTCATCATGAGCCAGCCTTGTCAGTTTATCAACCCTTTAATTTCTTTTGGCCAGGAATTTCAGTATCAGTACATTCAGTTCAGCTTTACTACTAACTGGTTGCCATAACAACTAAATACAGTTCTGCTGCATTTTGTCATGTACAAATCTGCATCACTGTAAAACTTGCTTTAACAGGCTATTTATTATTTAAATATAAATTATTTTCTAAATTCTTTATGGATTTAAATATATTCATTTATATGTTATTCACAATTACATCTTCAACACTGCTAACTCTTAAGAAATAAAAAAAATCATACTCAGAGATTCCTGAACTGCAAGATGGGCAGCAGATTTGTATGACCACCCAGCTTATAAAAGTGTGACTCTTGACTTACATTGAGACTAAAGTTAACATTAAAAATATGAGAACTTCTTCATTCTAGCCTAACTGGTTCTAATTATTTCTATTTGGGGGGGGGTAGTATAGATACTCCTATAAAGCAATGCATTTTTAAAGGCAATGTTACTACGAGGCAATGTTATTTTTTGGATTTGAATTATAGACAGAATATTTGGAATTGATTTCATATCATTTAGTAACCCGAATCCATTAAATCAAAAATTCCTTGAATTTTTATTAGACAAATGAAAATAATAGTTAATACAAATGAATTCTTATTATAATCTTAAGAGAAAATTTAACTATAAAAAATTAAATAATTTTGATTGCATTATAATGCCATCCTTATTAGACAGTAGATCCTAATTTTGCTTTCAATGGGAGAATATAATGAAAAATGATAAAATAATGCTGTTAAACACAAAAAGCTATATTATACACCTAAGCAGTTAACTGATCTATCTAGAGCAGGAGTGTCAAGCTCAAGGCCTGGGCCCCAAATCCGGTCCACAGAGTGCTTAGATCTGTCCTGCCGGGCTGCCCTGGAAACAGCAAAGGACTGGCTGTGCCTCTGCCAGTAAAAATTGAGCTCCATTTTCACTGGCAGAGAGTTGCAGAAGGCCATTGCAGCTGAAAACGGAGCTCAGGAGCTGGCAGAGTGCTCATGCCACCACAGGTGCCCCTGACACGGGTGATGTTGAGCTGGCCACACCCACACTGGTCACAACCCCCCCCCAGGTGAAAGACAACCCTGATGTGGCCCTCAATGAAATCGAGTTTGACACCTCTGATCTAGAGTGTGTTTGACTTCGTCTCCCTAACTGTAGTCTCTGAAGCAGAAGGTGTTTTTTTTTTGAATCTGTACTTCCTGAAGTCCTTCTAACTGAAAATACTTGAAAATAGAAAACCATAGCTCCATTTTTCTTTTAAATACATTTTAGTATTCCTACACAAATGTTTTTCAAATATTTAGCCCTATAGTAATTGGGAAGGAAATAAGTCAGCAGCTAAGTATTCAAATGTATGTTAGCAATAAATGCACTGATTAGAAAAACTGAGTTCAAGCTTTGAATTTCTAAGCAAAAATTATTGCTATTCAGACATTTTTCATAATTTAGTCTGTTCAAAGGCAAGTCCATATGAAATATGCTTGTAATCAACAACATACCATAGATGTTAAAATTATTTTAAAACTTGAATATTTTCCTAGCTCTAATTTTTAATACAGTTAGTCCTCGACTTACAACAGTTTATTTAATGACCATTGAAAGTTGCAGTGGCACTGAAAAATGTGACTTATGACCGTTTTTCACAGTTACAACCTTTGCAGCATCCCCATCATCATATGATCAAAATTCAGATACTTGGCAATTGATTCATATTTATGCTGTGTCCCAAGGTCATGTGATCACCTTTTGCAACCTTTTGACAAGCAGAGTCAATGGGGAAGCCAGATTCACTTAACAACTGGGTTACTAACTTATCAACTGCAATGTTTCAATTAATAAGTGAGATGAGAAAGATCATAAAATGGGACAAAACTCACTTAACAAATGTCTCACTTAACAAAAGAAATTTTGTCTTCAATTGTGGTTGAGGGCTACCTGTACTTTTAGCTTGGAAGAGATTACAATTTTATTTTTAGTTTGATTAATATTTATATAAAAATAATTCTAAAATTATATTTTCTGGACAATCCAGAACAGATTTGAATAGCTATAAAGAAGGAAGGAAAAAGAGAAAGTTGAATAAGTCAGAGTTACATAATGATATTTTCAACTGATGGCCACAGTACGACTTGCACATTAATTATTCACAAGTAAAAGTGCAATAAAATATTTGTGCATTATGCTTCTACTTCTACCTCTATGTCTTTCCAAGCATATTATAAGCTGTAAAATACTCAACTAGGATATGTTACTCCTCACTGTTTTTACCACTTTATTTTCATGGACAGTCATCATTCCATGATAATTGGACTTACTAATTCTTCCTGACACATTTTCAAAAGTTTTATTAGTTTATTTGCTTTTGCTTTTCAATGTGCATCTGGAGGGGGAGTATATTTGTTTGTTTATGAAAAATCAAGTTTCTTATGTATAGTGCTGCTACCTTTCATTCCCAGTGGCTATGTTTTTGCTCTGTTTTTGTTCGCACTTTCCACATGAATTCACTTTGAAGTTTTATAGCTAAGATTCAGCATATTACCTTGAAATGCCCAGATGACTATAAAGTGGTATATAATCACCAAGGATTGTGGGATTTAAAGTAATTTGACTATGTAACTGAAGCTCAAAAATACTAGAGAATCAGTGTAAGCTTTGATACATCTAAAGTCATACTTCAGATTCCCCATTACTCTGTTTAATAACATCTCTTCTTCAATAAATTAAGCTATGCTTGACTCACATTTTGTTAATTTTATATGGTTTAAAAACAGGTTTTTTGGGAAGTTTCATAGCCTTATAAAATATCAAAACATTCAATTTGTAAAGGAGATGGAATTGGGTAAAGTGTGCTAATAGTAACGAAATTTGCTTAAATAATTAGAATTGATCTTTCTAAAGGAAATGTTATATTTAATACAAATAAATATTTCTGGAATCTGAATTAATTATTCTTCCTGCCATAGCACTACTGGGCTTGTGCCTTGTTCAGCAACACCAACTACATTTGGAGATCTGAGAGCAGCCAATGGTCAAGGACAGCAACGCCGTCGCATTACATCTATCCAACCGCCAACTGGGCTTCAGGAATGGCTGAAAATGTTTCAGGTAATAAGTTTCTTTAACTAGCTAATTGTAATAATTCAGTATATTTTTTCGTGAATTTATTAAAGCAAATGCAGAATATTTCACTACAAAGTTACTTTACTTTTCTCTCTTTACTCTTATTTTGAATTAATCTATGTGTTCTGTGTATCCTGCTCTTTTTTTTCTTTTCCCCAGTCTTCTTATTATAATAAAGTAAAAGTAACATTTACAAAAGGTTTTAAAACCTTTTCAAGGTTTTGTCTACAAGTCATAGCCGACTTTAGGAGGCGATACTCATCTCTGTTTCTAGGCTATCTGAAGATGTTTTTGTGGTCATGTGGCTAACATGACATCACACTGCATTGGAGAGCATGCGATGAACCATAGAGCACTGTTATCTTCCCACCGCATTTATATACTAGTGATTTGCTAGCTACAGAGTCAGATTTGGCAAACGTATATCTGATACTTGTAAAAGTGTATAGAGAATTCCCATAATACAAAATAAACATAATTGTTCTTCTTTAATGGACATTAGAAAATCGGGTAATCATAAAGAGAAAGCAATTTATTGTGGCAACCTTTAAATAGAATTGTTAATTGTATTTTATAGAAGGGCGAGCTGATTCAGTCATTAATATATATCTTAATTATAAGGAAATTTCAGTAATATCTTGCATGTTCAGGTATTTTGACAACTAATTGTCAGCAGAATTTTCATACAGTCAAAACAAGCACATAAAATACTTAACCACGTGGGATTTAAATATCATTAAATTATTATCTGTGTCCATATAAAAATGACCTTATTTGCAGTCAGTGAGAAAATTACATATTTCTAAATCTGAAATGATACTTTTTGATAATTGAAAGAAGTCTTCCTGTAAATGATAATACAATATAGCAATCTATGCTTATAAGTATAATTTGCTCATGTTTAAGGAAGTACATTTTAAAGATTGAATATGCATTTTTCATTGTTAACTAACTTCAGGAATCGATAATAGAACAGAATATAAAAGTGGCAAAGGACCTTGGAGGTCTTCTAGTCCAATCCCCTGCTCAAGCAGGAGACACTATACCATTTCGGACAAATGGCTGTCCAACTCTTCTTAAAAACCTCAACTTTTGGAGGAAAGCCATTTCATTGTTTTCACTGTCAGAAAATCGCTCCTTAGTTTTAGATTGGTTTTCCCGTTGATAAATTTCCATCGATTACATCTTGTCCTGCCTTCAGATGCTTTGGAGAATAGACAGCCTCTTAGATATTGGAAGACTAATATAAAGTCACCCCTAGTTAGATTAGATCAGACATGGGCAAACTACGGCCCGTGGGACACACCCGGCCCGTTGGGCTTTTTAATCCGGCCCGCCGAACTAGTTCTGGCGCAGACTGGGGAGTTCCGCCCTCACTGACACTCAACACTGATCCGGCTTCCATGTCCCGGAGCTCTCCAGAAATGTCCCGCGCGTGCGAACAGCAAGCCCTCCCACCGCGCGTAGCCATCTTTCCCTTGCAGAGCTTTCGAGAGAGTCGCTCTTTGGGTGCTGCTGCCTTGGTGATCGGCGCGTAGCATCATCTGACGCTGGGCAAGCGACCTACGCAAGGCTGGGGCTGTGAGGCCTATGGGCGCAGGACGATGACACAGAGCGGCTGCTGTCTCCCTTCCGCACCTGCCTGGCCCCTCACCCACCGAAGAGGCCGTCCAGCCATCCGGGGAGGTCCGCGGGGAGCCGCCCAGCGAAGCGGGACAGGCCGCTGACGCCCGCGTGTCTTTGTAGGCGTGGCATGCCGAACGCAACAGCCATGGAGAAGAAGGTAAGAGGGCAGCGGGCAGGAGCGGGGGGGCGGCGGGCGGGCACAGCTCTGCAGTGGCAACGCCGGCTCCTCTCCCACCGCCCAGGTGCTGATGGGGAAAAGCGGCTCCGGCAAGACGAGCATGTGCTCCACTTCGCCAACTAAATCCCGTGATGGAGCGCATGCTCGTCTTGCCGGAGCCG
>JAEANM010000144.1:0-44453 GCA_017656035.1 Myanophis thanlyinensis | reverse complement strand
GCTGAAAGGCAAAAGGGAACTGGATTTGTTCCCTCCCACATTTGGGTAACCAAGTATTTCCACAAAAAAAACACATAAATCTAGAAAATATATATACAGTAAATGGCAACTGAAAATTGTTTCCTCTCATTGTTTCTTTCTCTTGCCTTTTTGTCTATCCTCCATCCTTCCTGTTAAGTGTGGGGCAAACCAATGGCCTAATTGATTATAAGATATTAGGAGGGGAAAGGTGGGAACTGTAAGAGGGCTTGAGGAATTATGGAGATCCAGCAGCTTGGATATAGGAAGATTATGAGTAATGCAGCTGAAACTATACTTTTCTACTGCCAGTTTTACTTTCTAATTTTTAACTCCCTTAAAACTAAACACACCTTTAGGGTCCGCTGGTTCACCAAGGGTATCTGTAGGGTCAAGGGGAAGCAAATTATGAATGAACATCACAACACAAATTCTGCACATTGTACGTAACTTACAAGAAACAAACAGAGCACTTGCATTGTGACATTACAACATGCATTTCATGCATTTGCTATCACTGTGTTTAGGAATGGATGACTATGCCCTCACATACAGTGAGGTCCAGAATAATAAAAGCTGAGATTTTCAGAATTCCATATTACATTTTTGGAGAACATTTTGGTATAATTATGGCTGTTCATGCCCCAGAGTTTACTACCCTCAAGAGCATTTTAGCAGTTAGCATTATTTACCATGCCATACACTCATCCACATCCCTTAGCAGAAAATACTTGACAATCAACAGGCAAATCTAGGCTCAGTGCAAGGTGCCTCTTGGAGTTCATCTATCTTTTTCAATTTTATCACTAAAAGCATGGAAGTCAAAGCTTCATTTTCATGTTTATCAGAAATGTCATCACTTGCTTTGTTCCAGATTTCATGTTTATTCAATTTGTTTCCTAGATGTCCATCTCAGCAGAACTTGACTCACAGGCAGAAGTGACAGCTCGCCCAAGCTGGGCTCTGCACCAGCCAAACAGCTACCCTCTGACTAAATCAACAGCTAAAATGTTTGCTCAGAGTGCCCACTGGAATGCTGAAATACGTCCTGCGCCTGCTCGAGGGCCCATCCCAAAACTGAGTGAGAAAGGAAAGAAAGCTTTTACCCGAACTAACAGGAGTTCACCAAGTCAGTAAACTGTTGTTCATTTAAAATAAATATGGGGTGGATGGTTACAAATGAGAGAGGGATGAAGAGAAAAATGCTGTCCACTCTAAAGTTTGTGTCTTGGTTTGAACTTTAGAGAGAGCCCATTTGGATCTCTCTTAAATCTGAATGCTGTAGACCAGGAGTTCCCAACCCTCATGCTGTAGCCCCATAGCCCATTTAGAAGTGGGCTGTGGAAGCAGCGGGCAAGGGTGTGTACACGCACAGCTCCACTTACATGTGCAGTGGGCAGCTAAGCAATACACACAAGTCTATTTGTGCAAGCAGCTTTTGCATGTGTGCTCACTGCTTGCGCAAATGGAGCTGCACGTACCCACCTGCCATTCCCCTCCCCCCCCAACAGACCACAAAGGAAGAAAGGTTGGAGGCTGCTGTAGATGACAGAAGAGAATTTGCTTAGATTTGCATTTCACTTTATGGCTTCCTAAATTGGTTGATCCTTGTGGGAAACAGGATGCTTGACTAGATAGGTCTCTGATCTGTTAGTATGTTATTAAGTGCAATGTATAGGATAAAGGTAGGAATTTTCTTAAAGATAGCTTAATTATTTAATCTCCCAACCCCTTCTAGCATCACCACTGTTTGAAAGTCAACCCTGGGAAGTTCCATCATCCAGCTATGTATCTGATGCAGAGCAAGAAACTGAAGAAAAGAGAACCTCAGCATCACTACTGATTTAGTTTCCAAAAAGGAAAAAGTGTTTGTTCAATTATTGTTAAGTGAAAAGCCTCTTTCTCAAACTTGGTGTTTGGACAAGGATTAAGAATCAAGTAGATAGTTGACAGATTTATCATGACTCCATTTCCACAGTGAATCAGTTAGCGGATATCTTGGTTTTAAAAATTTGTAGAGCCAGGAATTTGCCATGTGGCCTTGGATGGTTTCCCAGCCTCAGTTACTAAGCTGTGGAATGGAAATTGTCTTAATGTATTTCATAGGAATGTTGTGAGGATGAATGTTATAGGGATTACAACAGCTCAGTTCTGCATAGATTTATTTAAGTATCAGTGAAATTTACAGATAATTGAGTAAACAGTTTGCAGCTGAAGGTATTTAGAAGCTAAAACAATGCATCTCAAATGCAAAATTTAAAAAAACAAGTTGAAAAATGGGGAATATTTAAAATTGGTGTATATGGTTGAATCATACTAATAGCTAAATAACTATCATGACCTGTGCCAAATGTAGTTTTCACATCCATTTCTACATCTTCTTTTCTTTCTGTCTATCATGAACAAATGCTTGTATAAGATGAGTAAGTATTTAATGTATATAAGCAGAAAAGCAGGGTATATATTAAAAAAATAATTATCACCTCTTCAAGCCATTATTAGCAGGGTTTGAAAACTCCTTGGAAAGAGGCCAATTTTGCTTTGCTGGTGCTGTTTGGAAAAGAATTCTGTAATTTGACAATGCTCACAGTGTACTGGAACATGCTAATTAACGGATGTAAAATGGGGAAGGTCAAATATAAGACCAGGAATATAATGTACCAATTCATCAATGATGGTTATGATGCTGACTTTTTAATGTAATCCAGTGTGCAGAATTTACCAGCACCTGTTCAATAACCAAGCAATAGAACTGACTTTTTTTTTAAATAAAATCTACAATATGGAATGAGAAAAAGGCATTAGTTTGTCACTTAAAAAAAAAACCTATACCCAAATAAATTGACCAAGACTCAAAAGAGCCACAAAAGTAATTTTTTTTATATTTCTCTAGAAGGGTTGGGAGATGTTTATTTTGAAAAAAAAAAACAAGATAAAAAAGTGAAATGTGAAATTTACACATCTATATGCGAGTGTCAGATCTGCAATGACACTGCCTCAACCCTGCTTTGCTTTGATGGCAACCTGCGTGTGACAGGAACCAGAAGTGCCAACCAGGGACAATGGTTGAATGATCCAAGGACATCGGCATGGTAATGGAAAGCAAATGCCCACCAAAGAGGTGCCAAACATGTTACCAGAACAACTAATTTGAACTTTATTAAACAATAGCAAGATGACCAACGGGAAAGGCCTGTGAGAAGGGAAAAATAGTGGCTTTGCATGGGAATCTTCAGATCTGGCTTTTCCTATACTCTAACCTCTTTAGTAAAAATATACGTACCTTTCACAACAAATGGAGTCAAGGATCTTTCTTTCCTAAATGTCCAAACTGAGAGGCCTTACACAGTGCTTTCTTTTGATTTCATCCTATATTATATTCTATTGCTATTATTATATTATTATGTTAAATACTATTATTGTAATGACCACTGTATTCTATTATATTACTATTCAATTATCATTATTATATTGCTCTCTATAATACTACTAGCAATACTTTTTTCTTACATTACTTTCTGCCTTAATTCTTCCCTGGGATTTCTTCTGTTTTTTCTTTTCCTGTTAATGGTTACCATGTAGAGTGTTTGTACTTTTCCACATTGTGCTTTGTTGTACGTCTATACTTCTTTTTTCTTTGGACTATCGACTCCTTCTGAAAGAAAAACATCTCCTTTTATTTGGCACTGTTCTCTCTTTTCTGGTAGTTGCAGAACTTCCAAAATACATATCTCCTCCATTTTCTTCCCCCATCTGTTTCAAAGTTGTAGCTTTATTGGCAACTCTTCTATTCTGATGATGGGGAAAAAACTCATATGGGAGGGAGGGATGCCACATGGATGCCTGCCATTTTTATAAGCAACATACTCTGTGGACTATAGTTCCGTGTTCAACACCATAATTCCCTCCACACTTACCGTCAAGCTAGAACACCTAGGACTCAGCACACCCCTATGTCGGTGGATCTCCAACTTCCTGACTGGGAGACCACAAGCTGTAAGATTGGTGGACATGTCTCAACCTCACTCAGCCTCGATAACGGAGCCCCCCAAGGCTGTGTTCTGAGCCTCCTGCTGTACTCCCTATATACATACGACTGTACAGCCACTACCAACTCTACCACCGTCATCAAGTTTGCTGACACCACCATTGTGGTGGGCCTGATCTCTGACAACAACAAGATGGCCTATCTAGAAGAGATCATAAACCTGGAGAACTGGTGTCGGAAAAACAATCTCCTTAATGTCAGCAAGACAAAGGAGTTGACGGTGGACTTCAGTACAAAACAGGAAAGAAAACACCAGACCCTGTGTTAGAGTTCTACACAATATCAGCAACGCAATCAGAATTCCAAAGAGACAAAGTCCAAAGAATAAGATTTTATTGAAGACATTGTTCTGGTATGTCCTGGAGAAATCCCAAATCTAAAATTCCTGGGTTTTCTCCACCCAAGTAAAACTGAAAGTTCCACCCCGCTAATTATCACATGTTAATTTCTCACCAACCCCTTCAAAAAGAAATTCAACGTTTCCCCTAAGACATTCCACCACAGGTGTCCATGGCCCAGAGAAACTTTCCCATGAGAACTAAATCTAAAAGAATGTAAACAAGATAACCCCTGTGAGTTGTCTTCACCAACCCCCCTCTGCCAACTTGGCGACCTTTCAAAAGAAAGAAAAATGTGTCAAAGCTAAAAGGCCTTATATATACAGAAAGAAATGGCTAATACTATTCAGCAGAAAACCCCAGTCCAAAATTGTCCTTTTTGGCTTGACACCCTGGTCATCAATGGAAGCCCAGTGGAGCAAGTGGATTGCTTCAGATACTTTGGTGTGTACATTTTTCAGAACCTGTCATGGACTTGTCGCATCAACACCATGGTGAAAAAGGCCTAACAATGTCTCTACCATCTCAGATGCCTGAGAGACTTCAGACCTTCCTCCAAGGTGTTTAGGAAGTTCTACTCCTGCACTGTAGAGAGCATCCTGATGGGCAAGATAACAGCCTGGTTTGGGAACAGCACCATGCAGGACAGATGAGCACTACAGAGGGTGGTATGCTCAGCTGAGTGCATCATCCACACCAAGCTCCCTGAACTGCACTCCATCTACAACAAACATTGCTGGACTAAAGCTAGGAAGATAGTGAAGGACTTCAGCCACCCCAACAATGGAGTGTGCAGTCAGGAAAGCATTTTCGCTCTCTGAAGACCAACACAGAGAAACTGAGAAGACGCTTCTTTGCACAGGCAATACGGACTCTAAACCAGAAACCACAAGAACACTCAAGACTATAACAGAAACCCCTATTAGTACCTCATTCCTAACTTTCCCAACTATTCCTAACTTATTTCCTAACCTATCCTCCCATCTTGTCTAGACTCTTGCCCTATTATCAATCGCGGTTGCGGGCAGTCACATAAGCATTTCACTGCATATCGTACCATGTATGACTGTGTATGTGACGAATAAAATTTGAATTTGAATTTGATTCCACAGAAAAGGAAGAAGGATCATGGAAAGCCGAACTAATGTAGCCATCAGAAGAACACCAATAGAGCCATTTTCGTCTAGTGGTTAAGGCATCAGGCTGGAAAGCAGGGGACCATGAGTTCAAGTCTTGCCTTAGCCATGAAAGCTGGTTGGGTAACTTTGGGCCAGTCACTCTCAACCTAACCCACCTCACAGGGTTGTTGTGCAGAAAATAGGAAGAGACAGGTGTGTTGGATATGTTCTCCACCATAAAGGTGAGATACATGTAAATAAATATCCCTATTTTCAGAAAAGCCAAACACATAGCAGGAGAAATTTAATTTGTAAGGGTGCTTTCTCCTAAATATGACTGGCAAAATCCAGCCTTTGAGGTTCTATAGGAAGGCCTTTACTATTACATGCACATTTTGGAACTGTTGTGGAATTACAGTTTCTATTTAATTTGGAAAATGTTTGTCCCCATGCAACTAAACTTCAAAAAACAATTGATTAGAGTCCAGTTTACATTCCCTGGGGTAGAGTAAATAAAGTAGTGCACATTTTGAAGATTAAGAAGTTTGCTCATTCAAATGAATCAAATGTTGACAAAGTGATAACAGAATAGAAAGCAAATATTGATAAAACATTTCTTACGAACCACCTTTTACTAGATTGTAGGCAGTTCAAGTTTTCAGGCATCTGAGTTGGCTCAAAAGAAATCCAAAAGTGACAATTCAGTTTAGTGCAAGACAGAATCAAATGCTGCATTTTGCGTTGCATTGACCTTTATATTTTGGAAAGATGATATAGTCTTATTTGTTTCTGTAGCCTCTGATTGAACTTTGAGAACTTTAGATTTTAAAAAAGGTTTCCCTTAGTAAATAGTATGGAAACTTTGCAGGCAATGTGATTCAGATTCAGATTTTTATTTATCACATACATAATCATACACAGTACAATATGTAGTGAAATGCTTTGTGTAACCACTTGTGGTCTTAAAGTTAAATTACAATTTACAATTGGAATTTAGGAGAATTTACACTTTAAATTTACACTTTAAATGTGCATAAAGTAGATACCTTTGGTAGGGCCAATGTAGATGTACATTGAATGTTGACACTTCCTTCCATTTCTGCAAATTCCATTATTACACACTTGCCTCAGATGGGCCACCAAGTTCTACTAGTAACTGATGAGGAGGTTTGAAAAGCATGCATAGTGGGTCGCCTGATTACACACATTATAAAAACCATGATATCCATAGCCTGCCAGCTATTTGGTGGGCTGGAGGGAGTACAACAGAAGGTGGGAAAGTGAAGGTGAAGGGAAAAACCAAATAAGACAGAAAATGTTTGTAGTTTGGGTGGTAGTTGGTGGTGGTGGTTTGTTCTCCGAGCTTGCTGTTTAGCTTCTGAACATTTTATCACCCATCTGGGTGACATCCTCAGCAGGACTTCAGTTGAAACTTAAAACATCGGATTCCTTGTAAATAAGCCACGGATCTTGATTGTTAAGTGCCTACAAGCTCAGGGCTGGCTAATCTTGCATGCTGCTCTGCCAAAAGGGCAGATGTGATAGTTGGAAAAGAAGATTAGAACAATGGTAAATATCAGAGCACAATGACAAAGAGAATACTGCAGCGGAAGTGCTGAAAATTCCCTTATTAAGGATTGTAAAAACGATTTTTTTCACCTGTCTATGCTGCCTTGCTGACCTGCTGATTTGTCAGGCGCTAAGTAGAGCTGATTCCTCTATTGGAATTCCTTATGGGAAGAAAGGAAGGTGCTAGAATCTTCACAAGTAGGGAATTGTCAATTGCGTGTTTGCAGACGCCAGGAAGCCCAGTGACTCTGCTGGTGTGAAGGAAATTAGGGAGAGACTGGAGGGGAGGAGTCAGAACTCAAAAACTAACAAATGTTAAGAACAAAGAAAAATAATAATCAAGGAGTAACCTTAGAAAGACAGGAAAGGGAGTAATTAAACAGTCTAATTTCTAATTAAGAAACAGGTGGGTCACTTTTGATTTTGATTTCGGACCCATCTGGATTTTATTTTAGAATAGAAATTAATATATACAGACAAACAGAAGATCCGTGTTCTAATAAATGCATGTGCATAAAGGGAGATACTTCCTTCACCTAGGAAACAATAGCAAAATCCTTTATAAGATCAAAGATCAGCTAAAGCCAGAATACCAATATGGAATACCTTCTAAATTAACAAATTATTGGTTTTTGACTCAGTTGTTACCTCATTTTCATTGTAGCCATACATGAAAAGAGAAGGCTGATGCTAATAGCATACCAAAATTGGCTAGTTTGAAGACAACTACAAATAATGTAATTATTTCTTTCTAAGAACTGGGGAATGGAATGGAATGGAAGCAGCAGCAACACGGAATTGCCCAGAGGGTCACAAAATCATTTTGAATAAAGAATTGGGAAAAGTCAATCATTGTCCTACTATTTATTGTATCTCTCTTATTAAAATGAGTAACAGTGGACTGTATTTTAATTGATCCAAAAATGTTCTCCCTTCTGTTACTTTTTTCTCCATTTACCCAACACATTTAAATGGACTTATGGGCAATACAAAAAATATAAAAACAATGCACCTTTAGCAGCTTGGTTTGGCATCAGATCCCAGCAAATAAGTGTTTATCCATCCAACAAGAATAACCAATGGAGAACCCCTTAGTAAGGTGGCTTGTCCATGTCACGACCATTTCCCCTATTTTATCCTTCAATAGAAGACTCTCTCCAGGTAAGAATTCAGAAACATTCCTCTCGGGTCTAGTTTTTCCCGAATGCAACAGAACTTCTGAAAATCTGGGTACATCTTCTCAAAATCCTTCCGGGTGCATGTATGGGCCTGGTGACAGAAAATATATTTTATGATACTAGTCTTGAAAATGGTGCCAACAAACATAGGATCACAACATTTACACAGAAATAATTCACCTGTTATCCTCTCGTATTGGCTACGGGTGCTGTAAGTTGTAACCCAAAACTTTTAGTAAGCATCCTTTAATAATTCCTGATAATAATTACAGAGGGATGATACTGTAAAATATATCACCCTGACTATGTATATATCTATCAATCAGTCTGTCTTCCTGCAGTCTGCTTAAAACACTTAGTCTGAATTGGTTGTAATATCTGAATTTCTAAATTAGCTCCTAGGGACGTTTAGAGGATCTACCAATATCTTACTGCCATCTGCCATACTTCTGCCCCACCTGATTTTGTTTTATAAAATCTTTTAAAGCATAAGAAGCTCTTATGATCTGAACCATAATTTACTTTTGGAAATAAATCCAAGAGGCATTCTTAGGAAATAAAAAGATTGGTATTGGCAGCTCAGTGCTTGCTTTCAAAGTTTATACCTTTGAGTATTTTAAAGCAAAATACTAGATAACAATTGTAAGCTTGTATAATTTTCAGTTGGACACACTGAATCTGAGAAATAATAAAAAAAAAATAATTTAAGAAATGGAAGATAATCTACTCCAAGGTGCAGAATGCCTCAGACAGGTGGGAGAGTATACCACCTCCCTAATGCTGAACGGCTGTTATCATTAGAATCTTTTTTTGATGTGAAGTCTAAATCTATATCTTAAGATAAGAGCCAAGAGGCAGAAATTAGAGACAGAGATATCAAATATGTTTATATGAGAGATATCACGATGATAGCATGCAATACAACATGGAAAAAATGGATGGGACTTCGATCAGCATTTTTATTTATTTCAAGTCTCACTTTAGACTGTCTGTGTCACTTACAGTATTAGTACATGCAATGCAAGGGCTGGGAAATCATAGCGATATTGTAATCTTCCTGCCCATATTTTTATTTAAGGACCAATTGCACTGTAGCCTAGTTTGGGCAAGAGAATAAGTCTCTTGAAATTGTATGGCCTTGGAATTTCAAAGCAGCTTGCTCTTAGATATTCATTTTACTTTTAATTATAGTCAAAATCTTCAAATCTATAAGAGCAGAAGCAATTGCGGTAGGAACTAACAATGCTATAGACAGACAAAATTGTTACATAGCCTTGAGCAGGTATCTTAGCCTTCCTATTTCAAGGCTGAGAAAAAATTCTCAGAACTCTATTGACTTAAAAAAGTAGAAGAAAAGATTTGGGATTTAAACCCTGGGACTGCTGAATTCTGTGTCTTCATGTATATGACTTCTGCAAAAAAGCAATTATTCTAAGTTGGGGCCTGTTTTAAAATCTGTAGGATGGTGAGTATGATGCTATGATCAAAGCCGCACTTGTTTTTTATGTATATATACGAAAGAGGTGGGACTTCAATCACAACATACCTGCCATTTTGCACATCTCCATCCAGGGAGACCCTTAGAGTTGAGCATGAAAGTTCTGTTGTGAAATCACTAGTGAATGTATGGATGAATTCCTGCAGAGTTGAGATTTATTGCTGTATCTGGTGGGAAGTCTGGCAAAGCCCTGTGACCCTATTGGATTCAAGGCCTACTTTTACAATGAACAATGATGGAGCAAGCAGTCAATCTTAGTAGGTACCCAACTATGGGACAGCACATAGGAAATAGTATTATCAGGTCAGGCTGTCTCCCTGATTGGTAAAAGACTGCATTGTTTTCATTTTGTGCTTTTCATGTGCAAAACTGACCTGACTCTGCAAGGGAGCAAAAGATTTAACCTACTACCTTTGCCCAGTGTGGTCTCCCTCCAAACTTCTTCATGACTCCTTCATAGGCAAGCCAGTAGTTAAGGCGTGGAACATCTTTCCCGTAGGGCCTTGAGAAAAAAGCAACAGCAGAACAAAGAGAACAAGGATTGAAAGACTCTTCCCTTAAAGAACATACGCATTTGTGTGGCTCATTACAGAGGGAATCTTTTACTTGGCCACATCACCCCCATTTGGAAGTCATCCTGAAGGCATCTTAAATGTGGATTCTTCATACTGCCCTCATCAAGGGGATTTCAGATACATTTAGTCTGGTGTTTAGCTCTCAAGGAGCAACTTCAGCTCATTTGTTTGATTTACAGTAGCCAATAGCTTAGTGCTATTTCAGCACTAAGGGAGGGGAATGGCTTTTGTTTTAACCTGGCTCCTTTCCAACAAGTCAAGATTCTGCAAGCCCGCATGGTTAAACAATCTTTTTTTCTTCTTTTTAACTCACAAAGCCGAGCATGAGGGGAAGGGTTGTTAGCTCAGGCAAGTAGGCGGTAAGTCACAGAAAGTGCACCTGCCACAAACATGGGGTGAATTTGCTTTCAGCTACCTGTGAAACAGGGAAGGGGAAAAAATGCTGGTTCAAAAGTAGTGGTGGGGAAAGAGGTCATGCACATTTTGTAACGTGGTGGTGGTGCTGGATTGCTGTCAGCATGATTGCAAATGCAGGAGATATCTTTAGTACTAGTGGAGGCATGATAAGATCACTGTGGGAGGTAGGATTTCTTGAAGCGCTTCCAATCTTCAGAGTCACAAGATGTTTCTGGTTATTCAGTTTAACTTTCTGAATTGACATATGTGCAGCAAGCTGGTAGAATGATCTTTAGCCTGGGCATCTCCAGATATGTTTCAACTTCAGGTCTCTGGTTGGCTGGAAATTCTTGTAGTTGCATTTTCAGTAAATCTGAAGGGCACCACTGGCTGTTCTGAACTGACTCTTTGTAGGAAGTGGGGTGTTGAGGGATAGAAATCTGTTCTTCTCTCTCTCTCTCGGATCATTCCAGAGGAGTACTGCATAAATTGATCAGTAATTATTAATCTCACCAACAAACACCGCTATTCCAGAAAGCTATCTGAAAAGCATTGTTCCAGACAACTGATACCAAAACTGACCATGCTGAATGTCACTCTTCTGAACATAATAGGATAAATGTTGGGTCAGCATGTACCACTATTTCTATGCAGCTGAGACTCAAATTCAAAAAATAAAAAAAAAAATAGGGAGGGTAGCAGAGTTTATATGTTATATTGTTTATGCTGGTAAATAGTAAACTCACTGCAGGAATGCTGGTTCTTCAGGGTGCTTTTCTGGTGGTTGCCATTCCCCACCCCGTCCCCCTCCGGGACACCCTATGGAGTACCTTGAGCATCCTAGGGAGGAAACTTCCAGAAATAAAACAATGGCTATTGGTAGGGAGAGAGAGCTACCCTTGTTTCCTCAGAAGCTCTCTCTGTGCCAGACTAACATCATGGATGGCAGATTCTGTGAAAGAAAACAGAGGCGTTCTTCTGCTAGAGACTGCCATTGAAGTTGAATGGAAGGTGTAGAGGTCATGAGGGGCCAAAACAGGATTCATTCATCCCCTTTGAACCTCAAATTGTTCATGTTTTAAGCTCTTCTTTTTTGGCCTACAGTTAATTAAGCTTCACTTTAGTTTTCATCAGTACTGAAAAAATACACATGCCTCCAGTCACCTAGCTTGTCTTCTCCTGTTATGCCTCCCCCCTTCTCACCTGTACATAATAATGTTGATGTAACAGCTATTCCTCTGGAAACAGGGGCTCAGGAGGAAGTCATCCCCTTGGGTGAAGCGCACTTCTACTGGGTAGTGGGCTACCATTTTGGGGTTAGTCTCCAGTATCCCTTTTAGCTCCAGAAGAGCATCCTTTGTTTTCTCACTACAAAAAAAAGAGACTCACTAGTCAAATCAGATAGTATTTTATGATGGACAATATTATCTTTCCATCACTATCCATGCCTTCTCATGACTTTTAGAGAATCATGGAGGTGACCTTGGAAAAGGAATTCAGATGTTGTTAGGTCAACAAGTACTGCTAAAGGATGCATTAAACACAGGAGTGGGGAGAGAGTATGAGGAAGTGACTCAAACTCCTCACATATAAATAGGAGGGAAAAGAAAACAGAGGCACACTTGCAACATTATGTTGCTAGATTCAAACCCAATAAAACAGAGTTTGAATTGTCTTGTAGAGTCAGTTACTTGATCTGGTCTACTTTATAGGGCTGATATAAATCTGTTGGGAGCAACTATTTGCTGTTGTTATTCAATAAAAGAAGGAAATCCTGTCATCCACAATAGCATCCAGCAACATTTATGACTCTATTGTCAATGAACATGGATAGTTATGATTTCCAGATTGTCCAAAGTGATAGCTACACCAAGAGCTTTTAAAAGCTACTGTGAACCAACTTTATAGCTAGAAGTGTGCAGTAAATAAATGAAAGTTTAATAAAGAAGGGCATTCTCAAAATCCCTCATTTTTTTTAAAGTTGGGAAACTGAAAATAATAGAATTAACTTTAATGAAGACAAATGTTATTCTCTTTAGGAAGAAAAAAGAATCAAACACAGATACTTGATTACTTGGCTTGCTAAAAACATGTGTGAAAAGAATAGTACTTGATAGTAGTTGATTGCAGACTGAATATGAGTCAGCTATGGCAAGAAAGAGAAATATAGTTTTAGGTCAGAGAAGTATAGACCATAAAAGTAAAGTATTCAGATCAAGGGCAAAAAAGAGTTCCCGTTTATTCTGTCTATAGCTTGGGAACTATGTCCCATTCTTGGCAATGATCTTTGATGATCAAAATCAATTAGATTCAGGGAAGAACAAATGGGACCCGAAACAAAATCATATGAAGAGAGATAGAAAGAAATGGGAACTTTTAATTTTCAGAGAATAAAGCCATGGAGGAGGTGATAGCACTCATTTTTTCTTCAGATACAAACAATTATTATTTTTTAATTACATCAAAAACAAAACAAACCACAGAAGAGCAAGATCTATTTGTCTATAACTCTGTGACCTTAAATTAGTAATGCAGTTTAGCTAATCTATCAGTAAATGTAAAGAGAGCAAAGAATCACTATGTGTTTCAGCCTAAATCCTTGAAGGAAAGACAAAATACAATTATAAAAACTGCCCAGAGAGATGGGCTTTAAATTCAGTGTCTGCCTTTAAGTGATGATCTTCTGTGTTTGAAAATGATACCAGAATGGAATCAATTAGCAATTACAAGGCTATAGATCCAACGGGCAAAGGTGTAGTAATAAATACACTCTGAATTCAAAGGGAATCCAGAGAGGTGATCATCATCATGCTAGTCAAGTTTCACAGCAAGGTCTTGTTTCCGCAAACAGTCTGAATTCTGATGTTACACATGGAACGGACTGAACGTCTAGGACCAGATCTGAATGACAAGGGCCAAAAACAATGGATCCTGATGTCATCTCATCACAGGTGCTGGGGATGGGGTCCTCTAATGGCCTTTTTCTCAGCTGAGGATAAGTCTTCAGCCAGGGCCATGACAAATCTTATTTCATTTGTTTTCTGTTTCTTACTCCTTGAATACTTTGGACATCATCTGGCCTATTTAGGTCTGGTTTCAGTTCTTCACCCTGCTGCACTGGAACTTAATTTATTTTAAGATAATGATGTATACGGTGATTTTTTTTTTTTTTCATTCTACAGAACTATAGGCAGTGGTGGGATGCAACTGGTTTTGCTACCAGTTCGGTGCACGTGTGCTTCGCTTTGCATACGCGCGCCAACCGCGCTGCTATGCAGCTTCTAAAATGGACGTTTTTACTTATCAGAGGCAGCCCAGGTGATTAGGAAGGCTGCAGAGGTGTGCAAAACAGCTGTTCCATGCGATTCAGGTAAGGGGAAAAAAAAAAAAGGGGGGGGGGAAATAGCACAGGAAAGGGCAGGGGTTTGGGTGGGGCCAAACTTCATCACCGCCACCACTAGAACTGGTGCGACCAGGCTGGATACCACCACTGACTACAGGCGATATTTATGATGTGCCTCTCTGATCTCAGAGACCTGTTTCCTTTTCTTCTTCAACCTTTTAAGTTCATTGCACAGGTAATCCTCAACTTATAACAGTTAGTTTAGAGACTGTTCAAAGTTACAACGGCACTGGGAAAAGTGACTTATGACAATTTTTCAGACTTACAACCTTTGTAGCACCCCCATGATCATGTGATCAAAATTTAGATGCTTGGCAACCGGTTCACACTTTTGACCGTCGCTGTGTCCCAAGGTCATGTCATCACATTTTGCAACCTTCTGACAAGCAAAGTCAGTGGGGAAGCCAGATTCACTTAACAACCAGGTTACTAACTTATCAACTGCAGTGATTCACTTAACAACTGTGACAAGAAAAGCCATAAAATGGGGCAAAACTCACTTAACAAAAGTCTCACTTAACAACAGAAATTTGGGGCTCAATTGTGGTCCCAAGTCAAGGACCACCTGTACTGTGGAGGTGTTATTATTACATATATTATCCTAGATGTATATCACTATCTTACCCACTACACCAATCTGACTCGGTGAGAAAAAGGATTATGACAGTTCAGCGAGAAAAGGTTCATGAACACACAGTGAAATGGATCTAACTTTTAAGGGTAAAAGTCTGCATGTTAAATTTCAAATATCCTCCAGATACTGTGGAATCTATTGTTTCTACCAGAGAAAGAGAGAGTCCCATTTGACTTACATGGGAATGGCCCAATCTTGCACATGCTGCTTGAATCGGCATTCATAGTTGAAAATTTTGTAGCTCAAATTCACATTTTCCACTTTGCCAGTGAAGAGGAGCCAAAAGAAGAAGCGGTTGATCCAAGATACCAAGAAGGGCAGGAATGTGCTGAAGGGGAAGGAGAAACAAGAAGCTGAGAAGGATTAGCTCAGTGCTGGAACACCTTGTCTGCATGCCAAAGCCCTCAGATGATAAAGCTACAGTAGTAATTCTCAAGCTTGGCAAGATGTGTGGACTTCAGCTCCCAGAATTCCCCCGACAGCAATTGGGATTCCTCTCCTGGCAGTCATGAAAGAACATTTTCCCCAATTTGGCACCTTCCAAATCTTTGATTACAACTCTGTGACCACCCTTCCCCAATCTGATATCATCCAGATGTGTGTGTGTCGGGGGGTTGCTTTGCCTATAATTCCCTGCTGCCACGGCCAAGTTGAGTGCTCCTATTCAAACATCCCTGGGCCAGTGGTGAAATTCAATTTTTTTTACTACCGGTTCTGTGGGCGTGGCCACAGGATTAAACATCACCAAGCACAGAATTAAACTTCACCAAAGTTACAATGTAATAAAGGGAGAGGCAGTTTCTGAGAGCAAGGCAATAAAGATTAGGCTAGAAACCACTGGCTTATTTACAGGATTAACCCTGTAAAGTTAATCTTTACAGGATTATCCCTACAAAGTGGGGGAAAAAAACAAAAGGAGATTTCTTCTAATAACAGGTTCTACAGAACCGGTGAGAACTGGCTGAATTTCACCTCTGCCCTGGGCTAGACTGAAAAATATCCTGGGCTGCTGAAATTCTGCTTCCCCATTTCTACGTATTTTGCAGAAGCAGCCAGGGCGGTGGTGGTGATGGTGGGAAGTCAATGCTGGAAGTCATCAAAGAGAGCTTTGTAGTGCAAGACTTTTGCAGGATGGGCAATAAAAGGCTTCCCCATTGTTGAGTCTAAGCAAGCCATTCATGTCACAGAAATTATTCACTAACACAGCACGGAGTCTTTTTGTAGCTTAGAAAAAGGATGAAAAGGAAGCCATGTGGGAGTGGCAACATATGTCTAGAGCTGTTAGTATTTCTTCCATGGCCTCCTTCTTATTTAAGTACAAGGCTAAAAACGTCAGAGACTAAACAGCATTCTACAAATAAATTGCTGCAGAGGTTTGACTTGGGCTCGTAATCAACTTTGCTATTCATTATTTCCCAGGGTGCGTTCTAGCAGGCAAAGAAACCTTGCTTGTCACTCCTCATACTTATTTGGCCGCTGATTTCAATAGAATAGCAGAAATACGGAGCAATCTCTGGCCAATCTTGGCTGATTTTAAAAACCTATGCAAGGCCAGATTTGGTTTGATTTGATAAGAAACCATCAGGAAACATCTGGGCTGTGATCTAAACCAGGGATCTCCAACCTTGGCAACTTTACGACTTGCGCATGCTGGCTGAGGAATTCTGGGAGTTGAAGTCCACAAGTCATAAAGTTGCCAAGGTTGGAGACCCCTGGTCTAAACTGGGGGAAAAAAAATAATGGCTAATGACTTCGGTACAGTTGCCAAAAATACTGTCTCAGCTTGTGAACACCATGCAAATGAGACATTACTTTTCAACAGTTTATTGATGGATCGACCAATCAATTGATTGATTGATTATGTACCATCGAGTTGTTTTCAACCCCTAGCAACCAGACAGATTTTTCTCCATGACAACCCATCCCTAATCTGTTCTTTCAAGTCTCCCAGTAGTGCTCTTTGGGTCCATCCATTATAGGTGGAGCAGTTTCTTTTCTCCACCAATTCAGCAATCTCACAAAGGTGCTTTCATTATCTGCCCACCAGAGGACAGCCTAAGTTCAGCTATCACACTACTAAATAAAGAGTGAGATTTACAACCATAGTAGGAGATTCTGCAAGTGTCTGTCTATGAGTAATCTTGCTTGATTCATAGTGTAGGATGAAATCCCTTGACTTCCAGGAATAAAAATTAATCAGAATATCAAATATACTGTCCCAGGTTGATATATTTTAATTCACTGTTGAAGGCTTAGAGAAGAGATGGATAAATTCATGAGTGACAACTACAAGACCCCAGCCCAACCTAACCTGTATAGAAAACCTCCTTGGAAGCAGAAAGTGATGAGATATGAACAAGACAAATGCAGTCCTTCCATTAACCAGGACATTTTTTAAAAGAGATGTAGAAACTAACCTGATCCAAAGAAGGAACTCCAACAGATAATATCCAATGGCATAATCCCAAAACCAGTTTGCTGAGGAAGAGGGAGGCTGCAAAAACAAGAGTATTGGATTTTTATGAATTTGTCAGAAGGCTGGGGATCTGGCTTTTAAGTCCATGGTATTGTGAGAACACTTACTGCTAACTTAAATCATAAATCTGAGCATATAACAATATGGAATTGATTGATTGCACTGATATTCCATCTTTTATTTTTTCAGAGCTCATATTTTATATGGAGGTCCTGCCTTCAATTTATACCAACAACAACCACCTCGTGAGATGTGAGGTACTTTGGTTTGAAAGACCGAGCGACTGATGGAAACTCACACAGTGAATTCCATGGTTGGGTCTCTCTGGTCCAAGTCCAGTGCTTTAATCATTTAACGTTAGTAGGACAGACTGTTGCTTTTGTTAGTCATGAAGTTGTATCTGACCCATCATGATCCCATGGACAATGTTCTTCCAGACTTTCCTGTCCTCTACCATTCCCTGGAGTCCATTTAAGCTCACACCAACTGCTTCAGTGACTCCATCCATCCCCCTCATTCTCTGTCATCCCATTCCTCTTTTGCCCTCAATCATTCCCAGCATTAGGCTCTTCTCCAGTGAGTCCTTCCCTCTCATTAGGTGGCCAAAGTATTTGAGGTTCATTTTTAGGATCTGGCCTTCTAAACAGTGGTCAGGGTTGATCTCCTCTAGGACTGACTTGTTTGTTCACCTTGCAGTCCAAAAGACTAGCAGGAGTCTTCTCCAGCACCATAGTTCAAAGGGGACAGATTAGTCTCTATCAACTGGGCACTTTTGAGATGGTCTGGGAACAGTTGATGGGGATTAGCCTTGTAAGGGTTTATTTGTGTTTAGATTAGATGTAACTTCTTGATCTATAAAGTGATGACAGTTATGATTTACTTCACAGTGATGTTGAATGGGGGGAAAGGGAATGGGTACCCTCTGTTGGAAGTCCTGTTGAAATGAGATCACCCCAAACAACTGAAATGTTCTTAATTCCTGCCTTCCTAGTTTTCTTTTCTCAAACAATGGCAAATAACTTTCATCATGGTAGAATGTACTCACCTTGTTTGTATGGTCTTGGTAGATGATGCTCACATTTTCACTGTGAGGAAACCAAAGGAAGCGGAAATACTCAGATTTCTTCAGGTGATTTTCTAGGTTATCAAGAACCTACAAGATGGTCAAATTGAGTGCTAAATGGACACATTTTTAAATTGGGTGATATTGCTCAAGTTTCTAGTTTGGTGGGCCACCTGTGCGATATGCTAAATAATTCACATTCAAGAGTAAAATTATGAATTTATTACTTATCCCCTTTCCTCTAGAACTTCAAGGATGAATGCATAATACCTTCTTCTCTATTTTTACTCACAACAGCTGTGTGAAATAGTTAGTTTGGGTTGAGCAATAATGACCATCCATCCCCATCCCCAAGAATTTCTTTGGTAAGGTTAACCTGGGTTTCCCTACTTTTATTCAATATTTTAATCATCACACTACTACTGCTTCTCCTCTGCGAGAGCATGATTTTTCAGCTCATTAATTTATTGCAAGAAAAGGACACAAACAGACAGTCTCTAGACTCTTCCTAACAGCAAGAATAGTTCAATAGTGGAAACAGTTGTCATCCTTTTCATTGACTGGACAGTTATCTTCTGGGGAAGTCTAACTGGGATTCCTGCTCTGAATAGAGCAATGTTTCTCAACCTTGGCAGCCTGAAAATCCCCTTGCTAGCTGGGGAATTGTGGACGTTGAAAGGCTGAGAAACACTGGAGTAGAGGGTTAGATCCGGTGGCCGAAATGTTCCTTCCTGTGCTAGGGTTCTATAGGGAATACTCATCAATAGGAAGTTCTCAAAAATAATGCAGAGGAACAAGAACATTCACCTGGGAGTTTTATATAGGGTATATAAAAAAGCAGTTTTTACAGCTTAAAACTGCACTAAAACATTTGGGACACATTTGTTATTCCCTCTTCCCACTTTCTAAATGTTTTGCTAGCCAAATTTGATCAGTGAAACTTTATGCCACCATGGTACAAGATCAGTAATTCAAATGTTGTTTGAAATAATTGCTGCTTCCTGCCATGAACCAGTTTAAGTTGGCTTTAAAATGATTTAAATGGGTTAAAAAGAGAAAACGAGAGATTGGACAAACACAGCAATCCCAATTCTTCCTATGTGAAAGGTTACAAATTTGCTCTAGAGATGGGAGCCAAGACTGGCAGAATTAATAAACCAATTTGAGCCAATTTGATGTAGTAGTTAAGGTGCTGGCTTAGAAAGCAGGAGACTGTGAATTCTAGTCCCACCGTAGATATGAAAGCTGGCTGGGTGACTTTGGATCAGTCATTCTCTCTCAGCCCAACCCAGATTACAAGGTTACTGTTATGGGGAAAATAGAAGGAGGAAGGAGTATTATGTATATAAAACATGATAATCACACTGCCAATAAAATTTAAGTAATGAAAACTGCATGAACACCACACAGTCTGCAACAGTAACAGCATCATCCTTGGAATAAACTTATTCCATATACATGACTAAATGTCCTTGAAAGCCAGCTTAGGAAATTCCTGGGTGTTGCATCTAAGACAACTTTCCACTAGTCAGATAAATTGGACAATCTCACTTAAAAAAAAGAAAAATATCTTTCTATTTATTTTCTCTACTCCTTGAATAATTTTGCACACCATGCCTCACCTTTTAAACTAAAGATGTTTAAAAGTTGTCATTTCTCCTCCGAGGAAAATTGTGGCATGAATTGAGCAAAGTTATGAGGCAAATTGTTCTCGTCTGAACCTTTCCCTGCTGTCCCCCTCCAGATGGGTTGGGACAGCATAAGTCCCTTTTGACAATGTGGGCTGGGAATTTGGAAAGCAGCCCATCTGCCTACGAAAGGCTGCTGTAAGTTATTTGTAGGTCACAGAGACAGAGACACCAAAATAGGATAATTTGAGCCTGGTCATTTAACAGATTAACAGAGTTGGAAGGGACCTTGTAGGTCATCTAGTCCAACCCCTTGCCCAAGCAGGAGACATTCTACACCATTTCTGACAAAGGTAGTCCAATCTCTTCTTCTTGAAAGCCTCCAGTGATGAGGCTCCAACATCTTCTGAAGACAGACTGTTCCATTGGTTGATCATTCTCACTATCAGAAAATTTTTCCTTATCTCTAGGTTGAATCTCTCTTTGATCAGTTTACATCCATTATTCCTTGTCTGGCCTTTGGGTGCTTTGGAAAATAGCTTGACTCCTTCCTCTCTGTGGCAGCCCCTCAAATATTGGAACACTTTTATCAGGTCTCCCCTGGCCTTCTCTTCACTAGACTAGCCATGCCCAGTTCCTGCAATCGTTCATTGTATGTTTTAGCCTCCAGTCCCTTAATCATCTTGGTTGCTCTTCCCTGCACTTTTTCTAGATTCTCAACATCTTTTTTATAGTTGATTTGTTTGATGATCCATTTGTTGGTTTTCTTGGCTGTCCACAATATTCTCAGGAGTCTCCTCCAATACCATCATTCAAAAAGTCAATATTATTCCTATCTTGCTTTTTCAAACTCCAATGTTTACTTCCATAGATTGTCACAGGAATGCCCTGTCTAACATGATTTTCATCTTTATAGTTATAGAAACACCATGGCATTTAAATATCCTTTTCAAGGCTTTTATGGCTGCTCTACCAAGTCATAATCTACAGTTTATTTCTTGCCTGCTTGCTTACTATTGATGTTAATCCTGAAAAGCAGAAGCTATTCAACACTCTGATATCTCTATTGTCAATTCTAAGTAGTGAATTGCAGGGTGACTCTGCCCACTATCAGGTGTTTGATCTTGACCGGCTCAAGGTTAACTTGACTTTCCATCCTCCTGAGGTTGGTAAAAAGGGAATCCAGATTGTTGGGGAAAATATTCTGACTCTGTAAACTGCTTAGAAAGAGCTGTAAAGCATTATGAAGCGGTATATAACCGCTAAGTGTTACTGATAAATTGTTCTACCTGTTGTCATTAGTTTGGTCTTTTTTATATTTAATTTTAGTCCCATTTTTCACTTTGCTCCTTCACTTTTATTACTAGAGCTTACATTTTGGGCTACATGTTTAGTTTCATCATCGTATTGCAAGTTATTGATGTTTCTTCCTCCAATATTAAATCCATGCTTATGTTCTTCCAATCCATCTTCCCTTAATATATATTCAGCATATAGGTTGAATAAATAAATGGAGAGTGACTAGCTCTCATTTATCTTAGAAGCAAACAAGACAAGAATCTTGATATAAAATAATGCATAATCTTAGAAGGGTACATTTGTACTGTAACCAAAGTCTGTCAAAAATTTGTTTTATGGAAGATAACATGGGAGTGTGGAATTTTCCAAGTATAAATTTGTTGAATATACATTCAACAAATGGGAAAAGAAGAAATAAGATCTTTGGCACACCTGGGGGAGGCGCACACACATTTTAGATACCAAGAAATAATTTCCAAAGACCAGATACTTTCTGAAAAGAAACTTAATCTTCCTACCTAGGATCCTCAGTTTAGAAGATTTCCTAACAAATTAGATTAATTAAGACTGCTGTGAATAGAAAAATAATACTTTGTTAACTAATTACCGCTGCATGCTGGTAGAATTTTTCTAGCAGCTTTGATTCTTCTGAGACATTAAAATATCAAATGGCAATTTGACTATACAGACACATCATGTGCCTCTCAAAATGGTCTTAAATTGTACTTCCCACATGCAGCATCTGAGCTTACCTCTTTGAATGTAGAAGGGAAGGTGGTTTCCTGCAGATAGAATTCTGTGACACATTGGAAAGTGATTGTGAGAATGATGCCCAAACAACCCAGATGTACACAGGCTGCTCGGAAGAGTTCAGGATTCACAATTTCAGAGCACTCCAGGATTTCCCCTGAAGCTGTCAAGAATGTCATAGCTACCATCTGCCAGGAGGAAAGCAAAGGATCTGGTTGAATCTGAGATATCAGCCCACCTATCATAGTACATTTTAAGAGTTCTGTTTTACTGTAATTTGCTTGCGTGCATGCACCACAAAAGAAGCAATCTCTGTTAACCTGCCCAAGTGGTAGATCCTGGACCATGAGTTAAAATTGTAATGTATAGTCTGTGTTCAGACCAGCTATGCTGTCTGGGTTAGAGACTATAGCAGTGAGGAAAAGACAAGAGGCAGAGATGGAGATAACAGAGATGAGGATGTTGAGGTTCTCTTTAGGAGTGACCAGGATGGACAGGATTAAGAATGAGCACATCAGAGGGACAGCTCAGGTCGGCTGTTTTGGGGACAAGGTCAGAGAGGCCAGATTGAGATGGTTTGAACATGTGCAAAGGAAGGATAGTGGCCATATTGGTAGAAGGATGTTAGAGATGGAGCTGCCAGGCAAGAGATCAAGAGGAAGGTCAAAGAGGATATGGATGTGCTAAAGGAGGACATGAAGTTAATTAGAGTGAGAGTAGAGGATGCCGAGGATAGAGTTAGGTGGAAAAAGATGATTTGCTGTGGCAACCCCTAACGGAAACAGACGAAAGAAGAAGAAGAAGAACTGAAGACAAACAACTGAATGTAGTATATATGCTCATCCCATTGGAAAGCATTGTCTTGAGTCAATCTGAAGCTCCACAATTTTACTGCAGCTTTCTCCAGCTTGGTGACTTTCAGATTTGTTGGACATCAATATCCATAAATAGCAATGTTACAGGAACCCAAGAGATCTTGAGGGAAGGCTATTTTACTGTGCTTGAATCTTATCTTGGTGTTGCTATCATCATATTGCATAATGGGTTTCCTCATAAAATAGTTGTCCTCTGGCCCAGTTTTTTGTTTAGGTTATGAATTGTGGGTTTTTAATGCTTATACTGGGGTTTTCTTAAAATTTGTTTGATGCCTAGAGTCACTTTGGGAAAAGGGGTGGTCATATAAATACAGGATAGGCCTGGACAGTGTTTTTAGAGCAATCTGCATTTAGGATACAGGAGCAATAAAAGGAACAAAGAAAGCAGACCATAGATTCATAAATCCAACTTGATTCGGTGCACAGATTTCAGAACAGGCATTCATCTGTGAGTTTTTGATGTAATTATTTCTCACAGATAAATGAGGGAGATTTTAAATTGCTGGAATTCATATGCATCGTTACTTGATAATGAACTATTTGATTCAGTTAAAAAAAGTCTTGCTTATTTGTACATCACCAGCTCCATACTGATTATCATGAGGGCACTTTGGAGATATTTTAAACAGGATGCCACATTGGCGTCATTACAGTTCAACTTCAGGTTAATTTTACCATAAAGTTATTTTATTACAGCAAAGTCCAAACTGCTCATATTTTTAACAATGGCTGTGCTTGTTTGCTAAACTTACCCATGGTTATCTGAACAATTTTAATTGAACAAACCCATTTACTGGAGTCTGATACACTGAACCATAAATTAACCCCATAAGAAGGGAGCCAAAAGTTAGCCAAAGTTGTTGTCAGCTAGTTTGTGATTTCTTGTGTTATAAAATAGAATTACTTTGTAAAGATGTCTACTTTCTTATCTTCACTTATCTTTAGTTCAGCAAAATCTGATTGGCTACATAAAAAAAAATAACATCAGCTTCATTTACCGTAAGATTCCCTAAATGGGTCAGATCACTCATGTGATTGATCTAAGAAATAAAAAGAAGCCAAAAAAAAAAAAAAAAAGAATGGTGCCCAACAGAATTTGAAACACAAACAGTGCTGAAGGTTATAGCGTTGTGTCTTTGAGAAAAGAGAAACAAAAATTCCATCACTCATAACTGGCTAATTTTAACTCTAAATTAAAAGTATTTAACAAGCACCAGGAAGATTTACTTTGAACTGATAATTCAGTTTTAATATTCATTTGATGTTTTTAGTTCTAATGGGATTTTTCAAGTATTGATTCAGACATAGTCATCCTCAAGAGGCAGTTAAAAATAAGCCAAGGTGGTGGCTTTGACTGCAGGATTTAAGTCCTACCAATTTTTATGCACATTATATGTGCAAAATGTGTAAAAGAGGCCGGAGCTTTAACTGCATAGTTATAGCCATCCAGTTTGCTTATTTTGGCCCCAGCATGGATGCTCCTGGTTTCAGGTTTTGTTCAGGCTCAGGAACATCTGCTTCAGCAATATGAACATCTGCAAATCTGAGACATGGCTTTTAATCTACTGCCAAACTTCTTTGGTCTGTTGCACTGTTGCATAATTGGTTTTATAGTTTCATTGAGTTTACAGTTGCTAGAAAGGCAGGATAAACTCATAATTTAGTTCGTAGTTATCAGAAAAGTAAGATCCTAAGTACCATCTCCTAAGATGATTCATAACTAATATTCTTCTAGACCTGGATGAGTCCCATAGCTGGAAGATGCTAGATGATGATGTACAATAAGTAATTGAAGGATAGTGTTTTTGAGAGCCCAATTCTTCACAGTGCACGATGAAAGCATCCCAGCCATCCATTTTTTCATTTTTTTCCATTTTTTTCCAGCTTAGCTCAGTTTTTTCTCTCTCACTTTCACTCTCTCTCTCACTTTCTCCGGCAGAGGGCACCAGTGGGCTGAAATTCAGGCTACCCTCTGAGTCTCCGGTGGCTCTACAAAGCAAATTTCATCAATCCTCTGGTTTGCCCCTTTCCTACAATCTCACTTGCTGAAAATGACTTCCCAGGGGAAAGAAAAAAACAAGGGACAGGAAGTAGACAAAATTAAGAGTCTGAGACCTTTTGCATGGTGCTGCTATGGTAGGTTTTTTGTTTTTTTTCCCCCAATCTCTAGGCAATCTTCTGAGGTCAAAGTGGTTCAGAGGAGAAAACAAGCTCTAGGGAAATCACACTAAAATCAATTGAAACAAACCTGCCTGTCATTCTGGAAACTTTGCAGCTGAGACTCTGCTGCTATCCTAGGTAGCCATTTATGGCTTTGGCTATATACAATTACAAAGATGGACTTCCATTCTAGGAAGCAAGAGAGGCCACAATATGGGCCAATATCATTGCTTTAAAAATCTGCTCTCTGCACAGTTCTACACCATTCAGTAATCTAGTGGGTTTGGGCTACGTTCTACTGTGAACTTGAGGACTGCTCCACATTTCCTGTCTTTCTCTCTTGTACTCATGTATAGATGTATGCACACAGACAGAATAGACTCAACCTCATGCTAAACTAATGCTTAGTTTTGACCTAGTTTGCCATTTGAACCCAGGCACTCTTGTTATTTAGACTAGCATTTAGACTTAGTGTGCCATGTGAACTAGGCAAACATAGCTAGTTTAAATAACTGTGCTTAAACAAGCAATGACTGGGCACAAACTGTGACCAATGCTACGTATCCTCTGACAGTGGACACTATAATCTAATTTATAGTGTGATGAATTTCCAGTTTTCTACCCTGCAGCTCCTACCATTAATCTTCCAATATCATGTGGTGATACTGAACTGTGGTAGTACAGGGGTTAGAATGCAGTATTACAGCCTAACTTTGCCCACAGCCAGGAGTTCGATCCTGACCAGCGCAAGGTTAACTAGCCTTCCAGCCTTCTGAGGTTGGTAAAATGAGGACCCAGACTGTTGGGGACAATATGTTGACTCTACATGGCTTAGAGAGGGCTGTAAAGCACTGTTAAGTGGTATATAAGTCTAAGTGCAATCACTATTGCTATGTTCATCTACTTTCTCCAAACCATGCTTCTATCATGTCCTGCTTACCAAGCTCAAGATTCATCCATGAGTATTTGAAACTTAGGTTACTTTGAGTTGAAGTGCATTATATTATTTGTGCTAACGTTGCTATTTTCCAACTAAAATTTGCATTCTGCATTCTGTATTTTGAGACGTTATTTTGGAGTTTACTTTGTTCCTTTTCACTGCAGCTCCAGAAATTCCTGGTTCTGTGCCTGGACCACTGTTAAAGTTGTAAGAGCCCTGTGCTCTTTTGCACCTGGTCACCTAAATATTCCCATTATCGGTACACATTTACTTTTGTTCATACATTAGTATGTCACACTTCCAGCTGATTCTAAGAAGTCTTCTGTATGCAAGTGCTTATAATAAGTGTATGTCTACATGCGCTTATTTTTATAAGGACTTGCATCAGAAGAAAAACGTTGCCACTGTAAAATTTCCTTCAGAAGTTTTCAGGCAAGAAAATGATGCTCAGAGGCAGAAAGAGACATGGAGCCAAGATTTGTCAAACATGTCTTCTTTTCTCAACCCCTCATAGCACTGACCGTCTTTTAGGCATATAATGTATTGGTCTTTGTTCCACTTTCTCCCCATTTCCTAATATTTTCCCTTTGTTTTCCCCTCAGAACTGTATCTGTCAGCTACTCATATATTTTATATCTTCTTGGTTCACAAAAGGCCATTTTGTCATCTCTTTTGTCTCCCACTTGATTACCTGCCCTCTCTTATTAGCTATCCCTCTCTTTTCCACATCCTTCCCTTGTTAGGTCTTACAATTCACAGATGAATTGTGGGAGAAAAATTATTAGCCACATTCAAAGGCAGGTAATCTAGCTAGCCAACATGTCTGAACCAGGGAGAGCAATTTGTTTTACACATAGCCACAAATTGCTATTAATGGATTAGGGATAATTGGAGAAAGGAATCAAAGCTCTGGGTTTCATCTTAGCTCCACCCCACTCCATTTCACAGCTACAAACCCTCACATTTACACAGTGTGTAAGATAGGCATCAAAGAGAGTCCTATTCAGCAATGTTATAATAATATTCATGAATTAGTGCAAATGAGCCTTTGTATGTACTATATTCTATGTTTGTATGCACATTTGCAAGTATAGGTAGTCCTTAGCTTGTGACCACAATTGGGACCGGAATTTCCGGGCTAAGCAAGGCAATCGTTAAGTGAGTCACAGCCGATTTTATGGCCTTCATTTTTACAACCACAGTTGATAAGCGAATCACTACAGGTTTTTAGTAACTCACGTAGTTGTTAAGTGAATCCAGCTTCCCCTGTTGACTCTGCTTGAGGGAAAACCAGTGGGAAAGGTCGCAAGTAGGTCTCACATGACCCTGGGATGCTACAGCTGTCACAAATACATTACGGTTGCCATGGGTACGGCTTTTGATCATGTGACCGTGGAATGCTACGACTGTTGCAAGTGTGGACTGGTCATGTCACTTTTTTCAGTGCCGTTGTAACTTTGAGTGGTTGCTACATAAATGATTGTGAGTTGAGGACTACCTGTACTTGAAAAATGTATTTGCTTATACCCTAGCAACTATATTTAATTAATAGAGGTTCCTAAAGTTTTGTGTGGGCAGGCATATTTGGAATCTTGACAGCTTGTTACGGTCATATTTACAAAATGGCTACCATGAAGAGAATGAACCATCACAAAACACCCCTTAAACCAAATAAAAAGCAAAGTTACTCCCACCACACCCTGGTATCTCCCACTCCACGATGACTTCAATCTCCTCATTTAACCTTTATACTTTTGGGGTGGAGGAAAACAGATGAGCAAAAACCTAAACAAAACACACTGCCACTTTATTTTAGAAGAACAATTCTGGGCTGAAAGACTCTCCTCTTGGTACTGGAAACACAAGATACATTTTGCTTTGCAGCCTGCTACCTTCCCAGTTTTTTAAATGAAAAGAATCAATAATAATAAGAACCATAATAAAATCTGCTTAGCCAAGAAGCCAGGCAGATGCAAAAGAATAAACAGGGGACATACATTTGCTTGGCAGGCATTGCACAAGGGACCAAATGAAGGACATTTCCTGAGACCTGAGACTCTATTAAAGCTATTCCATAATACGTTCATTTGCTTTTACTGGATCGTGACAGTCTTCACTGATATTTTTTCCTTCACCACAACTGCAAGCCAAAGTGAATGGAGGTTGCCTTTTCAGGAAAAGCTTCCGCAGTGCCTCTCACATTTATCTAGAGACACATTCTTCCCTTCACAGCATGGACTTTAGAGTGGAATAGTTTTTTCAGTGGAGTGGGTGAGAATTATAGAAAGAGGGAGTAGATATTAAGTCCATCCCTCCCTAGCAGTACCTTCTCAAGTAATCTCCCCTGGGACAGTGAAGGTGTAGAATAGTTTTCACTGACCATGATGGAGGATATTGAGAATTTTTATGGCAGGTATGTTATGATATATTTTTATCTACATCAGCTGTCCTAATTTAACAAGCACAACCTACTTAGGACAGGGTCTCAAGTGGGCCAAAGCTCAGCTGACCTGCCTCTTGACTCTGAAAATACTTTTTTTCAGCACATCCTGATTTCTGATTGAAATCAATTTCACAAGGTCTGGACAACAGATACTGAGATATTGGGGAATGCATCTCCTTAAACATCCCCAAGCAGGATCTGTAGCTTAGTTTATTCATGGTGGAATTTAAACTGGTCTATGCCACTTGGATCTCTGGCTCCCCCAAAATAGACTTTCTCTTTCCTATCACCCCAATGCAGGGTAAGTAAGACCGTGACAATTTTCAATGAAAGAGCTTTCCTTTTGCATGGAGAACATCCCAGCACCAATCCCAGCTACCTCAAGCTAAAACAGGCTCATGTAGGAAACAATACTTATGCGGAAGACTTCGGAAAATTGATGCTAATCAGTGCCAGCAATATTGATGTAATTAAACATTTGCACTGATTTGTAAACATTTTTATTTGCTTGCTTGCAAAGAACAGGCAGATTACTGCCTGATCACAGAATACATGTGATTTCCTAGCCCCAAACCTTGTGCGTTTGCCTTCAAATTTGGTATGTGTGAGAGAGAAAGATGCAGAGAGAAAGAGATAGAAAAGCAGTGCTGAAATGTCCCCTACTCTGATCGCTCCATTTGTGACTGGTTATTTCTAAAACATTCCTTGGCAATAATGAAATGGCTAACAGACCCTGGGAATGTAAAGGGAGATAATCTGTTACACAGGAGGAATCAGGACCCTTTACAAGCTACCCAAGTCCAAGCTGGATTAGTAGGCTTTCAAGATTTATGTTACTACATTCTACTTGCAATAAAGATCTTTGCAGAACATAGAGCCGTGATGGCGAACCTATGGCACGGGTGCCACAGGTGGCACACGGAGCCATCTTGCTGGGCACACAAGTTGTCAGCCAAGTTACCTCCAGCTAAGCATGCACATACAATTGCGCATGCACACATGCATGATTGCAGAAACCCAGCTGGTCTTCGGGCCTCTGCTGTGCATGCAAGTGATTGCAAGAAATCCAGGTGGTCTTCAGAGCTCTCCTGCACATGTGATTGCTCATGTGTGTATGAGTGCAGCGCGCATGCATTGCATGTGCAAAAGCTGCATGCATGCGCATATTTTTCAGCACTTTTCGGCACTCGTTAAGTAAAAGGTTCGCCACCACTGACATAGAGCATCAGAGTTGGAAGGGCTTTGTGAGGACTTTGCTAATATATTTCGCAGGATGTTTTTCTGCTTCCCAATTTAGTCTATAGCCCTGGGAGATCCCATCCAATGACACACAAGGCATCTGAACTCTAGGCAGGAATTGCCTTTTGAATAACTACTCTGCTGTGGTGCCTTGCATACAAAGGGAGTTCAATGTAATTCTACATTATTCTCATTTATTTTCTCCCACTGGGGAATAAAAGCTGACATAATTAGCATTCTGATAACCTGCTCGTATGGCAAAATGGCTAGGAATTTTTTACACCCTGCTAGTTACAACCCACTGGGGTCTTACCTGAGTGGCCAAGATGCCATGGCTGAAGCCAGTGTTGTGAGTGCCAGTTCCAATAACTCCAGCAGCTGCCACATCTGACACAGCTCCTAAACTGGGCCCCGAAATACATAAAAGGGAGAGATTTAGCTGGGATCCATTCCAAAGGTATCTGCTGAGATGATGATATTAACAGATATGACACGGATACAAAAAAAAGCTAATTAACTGCACCAATGGTGGAATTCAATTTTTTTTTACTACCGGTTCTGTGGGCATGGCTTGGTAGGCGTGGCTGGGGGGTGTCATGTGACTGGGTGGGCAGTTTCTGTAAGCAGGGCAATAAAGATTAGGCTACAAACAACACCAGAATGTTTTTTTTCCTGCCTTCCTTACAGGATTAACCCTGTAAAGTGGAAAAAAATAAAAGGAGATTTCTTCTAACAACGGGTTCTCCGAACTGCTTAGAAAATTTGCTACTGGTTATAGTGAACCTGTTAGAACCTGCTGAATTTCACCTCTGAACTGCACCTGCTCTGACTTCAAAACATACCCCAATGAGTGTTGAACATATATCACAACCTATCAAGCCATAGAAATAGGACACTGAGTATGAAGGGATGTTTGATAAAGATTTGTATTTCTGATCCGGGAGTTATTCCTTGGATTCAGTGTATCCAAGCAAGGATATACGTAATCAGTGGTGCATGGATTTCTGATCCTTGTGAACCTGAAATTTGGTAATTACTCTTGGATAACCTTAGCTGTGAAAAAAAGTCAGTCTTATTAGGTCCTTTTGTGATTATAGTTCTTTCCATCTTGGTGTCACCACACATGAGTGCATTTGCATATACTCCCATAAGCCCATTTCATTTTCCAGTTCTCTTTAAAAGAATTCATTTGCCGCTCTGAAAAAGGACAATGCGGTGAAGGATTCCTTCTGTATGCAGTTATAAGGTCTTTGGAGTTAACTATACCTGAGTGCCTGTGTTAAAATCATTCTGCGCTGCCACAGAAGCAAATTTGTGCCTTGAATCTTAAGTTTGTAATGTATTTGACTAATTTAGGTGAGTTGAAACCTGGCCCTAAAGACCTTCACTAGATGGAGCATTCTAAAAAGTCCACTCTCCATCCCAAAGTAGTTTGATTCAATTTGCCACTCAGAATTCCATTACACATCTGGCCACATTTCTACTGTAGACTAATGATAATATTTGTCCTTACATGCATCACAAGTATCTGAGCATTTTTATAAGGCGTGTCAAATTTTTCAGCTTAGGGATTCTCAAAAGTTGTGACATGCCTTGGGGATTGTAAAGATATTTTTTTTATAAACATTTTTTATTTTTATTTTTATGAAACAATCACATCATCTATCAGTTTGAGCACCGCTTGAGTGAGAAAAAATATCTTATACAATCTACATTTGCCTTTTCAAAGTACATCA
This sequence comes from Myanophis thanlyinensis, assembly GCA_017656035.1. NCBI lineage: Eukaryota > Metazoa > Chordata > Lepidosauria > Squamata > Homalopsidae > Myanophis > Myanophis thanlyinensis. The sequence continues at coordinate 13,069 of JAEANM010000144.1, read as the reverse complement.
TAACCATAAAATCATAGCTTAATACATCATATCATACTATATTATATATTTTTTTTCAATAGTCTATACAACTTGGGATTGTAAAGATATTTTGATGACTTTAATATAATATAGATGTCAAGTCAAGGCTACAGTTTTTCCCATGTTGCAATATATGTGAAAGTTGGACCATAAGGAAGGCTGAGCGCCAAAGAATTGAGGCCTTTGAACTATGGTGCTGGAGAAAACTCCTGCAAGTCCCTTGGGCAATCAAACCAGTCAGTCCTAGAGGAGATCAACCCTGACTGCTCTTTAGAAGACCAGATCCTGAACATGAAACTCAAATACTTTGGCCACCTAATGAGAAGGAAGAACGCACTGAAGAAGAACCTAATGCTGGGAACAATGGAGGGCAAAAGAAGAAGAGGATGGCAGAGAATGAGATGGATGGATGGAGTCACTGAAGGGGTTGGTGTGAACTTAAATGGATTCCAGGGAATGGTAAAGGATAGGAAGGCCTGGAGCGGGGTCGCAATGGGTTGGACATAACTTTGCAACTAACAACAACAAAATGTAGATGTGTTTGGTAACTAGCTACATACAATAAATATCATAAATATCATTTTAACATTTTATTTGTTTCAGTGAGCAATATGCCTACCTTCTCAGTGAAAGTATACTTACATAGGTAAAGCTAAGCCATGTTTGTTCAGCTCCACGTTCAGATGAGAGAGCAAAATCCCTGCCTCTACCGTCACTTGCTTCTTCTCTTTGTCCACCTGCAAGAGATAATAGATTGTTGTGTTAATCAAAGAAGCAGTCCTGGAGAAAATATTCGATCAGGACTTATTATGTCTGTGCACAAGCCAAGCATAATTTGGAAGAAATGTGTCACACTTCTCACAAGTATTGCACTAAATATTTGATTCTAAAGGAGCAGCATCTTTTTCAAGCCTGCACAGAAGTTTTTAAAAAAATATTCATGTTGTAATATCCATATTTCCCTGAAAATAAAACCCTGTCTTATATTTTTTTCTCACCAAAAAGGCACCAAGTCTTATTTTGGGGGGTGGGGGGATGTCGTCCACTGACTCACCTCACTTGTGTGCATCGCCCCCAGCCTCCTTTTCACTTTCAGAGGCCTTCAGGAACTTCTTCTGCGGCCAGCAAGGTTTTCCTGAAGGCTCAGTCTGCAGCCAATAACAGAGCTCTGGATTGACCCGGAGCTCTGTTACTGACTGAAGAGACCTTCGGGAAAGTCTTGTTGGCTGCAGAAGAAATGGGCCAGAAAGGCAGGTGTTGGGGTGTGAGAAGCTTGGCTGCAATTTTCTGAAGGTAAGCAGAGGGCAGCTCCACCCCCAACCTCTCCCTAGCTTAATTGTTACCCATGCACCCTGGAGTGTGTGGGGGTTTAAGTAGGGTTTATTTTGGGGGGTAGGGCTTATATTGGGTGCATGTGTAAAAATTAAGATAGGACTTGCTTTTAGGACAGGTCGTATTTTTGGGGAAACATGGTAAATTGTAAAGGGGTGCAGTCCTTGTTTCTTTGGAATTATTTTCAAAGTGGGCACAAAGAGTTTTAAATACAAAGCCAAAGTCGAAACACAAAAACTCATTGAATAATCATATAAATTAGCATTGTGATCTTCAAACATGATTTACAGATTAACATGATATGAGAATTTTAGCTTACCAGATCTTTCATGATCAGCCTTAACTAAAGCAAACTATGGTTTGGCATGACATATGAACCTACCCAGAACTACTCTCCACCTCCTTTACCAACATCCAGGAGCTCCTTACACATTCCTAGCAGTCTTTAGTCTTGTTGGCTTGGCTGCCTTTTTCATAAAAGAAAGGAAGCCTTTGGAATTCTGAAGCCAAATGAAATGAACCATGAATCTGACCCAGCGCCATAGACCTTTTACCTCAAGGATCTTATTCATCTTTCCCATCTGGATCATGAAATCCTCTGTGCAGGCAATGTCTGATGGAGAATGTCCACCACCAACCACTTTCACTTTCTTGCTTTTTTGCCTGGCCATCGCCAAGATCTGCAAAGATGTTAATCACACATTTGTACATTTAGAGTAGCACTGGCACTTATAGACCACTTCGTAGTACTATACAGCCCCTTCCAAGAGGTTTACAGAGTCAGCATATTGCCCCCAACAATCTGGGTCCTTGTTTTATCATTTTTGGATGGCCGGAAGGCTGAATCAACCATGAGCCGGTCAGGATTGAACTCCTGGCAATGGAATGCAGAGTTAGCCTGCAATACTGCATTTTAACCACTGTACCACCATAGCTCTTAAGCAAGCCAATAAGCAATCCAATATTTTCTCTAGGCCATTTAGGAATTCCCAGAAGGTGCAATTGGCACAATAGAGATAGAGAACAACAGAACATATTGTTATACCTAGAGAACAATGGAATATAGAGGATAGTAGAGAACAAGTAAAGAAGATAGAGAACAAGTAGAGAATAATCAGTGATAGAGAACATGGAAACAACAGAGCACCTGGCTGGATGTTGCTTACTTACCTCTCTGATCTCATCAATTGTTGTTGGCTGAAAATACATTTCTGGAGAGGAACCATATGTCCTAGCCCAGTTCTGGAATCTGACTCCACCTTCACCATGTACCTAATGCCCAAAAACACATAGTGGATGCCCATCCTTTTGAGAATTCATTGTAGAAGTTTTCATGAAAACTGCAAGTTTTATCTGTTGCCTTCTGGGAAGGTTTTTTTTTTAAACATGGAAGATTGCTTTGCTTGTAGATTACCTTACTGGATCAGCTCCACTTAAAATGGTAAACTACATGCACAAAATGAGATAGAGTACAATAATTCACAGATTCTAAAATTTAACTCTCCCAGTGAATACATCAAGTATTGAGACAGTATACTTAAAACAAATTAAAAGACTTTTGAAACAGTTGAATGTAGCCCCCTGCATTATGAAAAAAAATGTTAGCTGGGGAATTCTGAGAGTTAAAGTACACACATCTTAAAGCTGTTGAGGTTGAGAAACCTTGCCCTTAAAAATGGACCAAATTACCCTCTGGTGCTGATCTTAAAGCTTGGGCAAATTCATATGCTTGCACCATCTCCACGGTGAACAAATAACCCCAGACTATTTTGGCAGCGGGTCCAGTTGAAGCTGCAAGACTCTTTGATATCCTCAGCAGATTGGAATGTCTCACTGCCTACTGACTTTTTACAAAAGTGAATGCCAAATTAATATTCTTAATAGGATAGAAAAGAAAAAAAAACCTTTTAAAATTGAGAGGAGGAATCTTCAATATTCATTTATTGAATTAATTTCTTTTTAATTTAGCATTTAAATTCAATTAAATCAAATGTAATTGCTGTCTTGATCCTGTCTACTCTGGTTTTATTTATTTATTTTTAATCTCAATCACTTTCTGGAGGATGGTCCCTTGATAGCTACTCTAATGTCCATTCTCACCTTTAAAAGAGGACTTGAAAAACCAGAGCCAGAACCTCAGGGGTGGGAAATCCTCTAACAATCAGTTTAGGTGACAAAGAATTGGATAATGTTTTGTCTGACTCCAAAGAGCTTAGGAGCAGAGCCTTTCTGAACACATATGACCCTTGGTCAAGTATCTGAACTGCCCCTTTGAAGGATACTTGTTTGTCTGGTGAAATGAAAATCTATTGATATCCCAGCATTTGACTTGAAAGTTGGATATTCCAATTGTAATCTTTTATGATCAACAACTATTTTCTCTAGGTATGTAGACCTGATACTGTACTTAAATAAAAGACCACCAAGAAATCTAGACTTGGAGGCCAGGTTATTAGTAAATTTAAAGTAATCTTATTGGGAGGCAATGACAAATAATTTCTGTATTACTGCCAAGAAAATGACATGAGCAAATGTCACGTACCCAGTAGAAGTCAAATTTTATTCAAGACAATTCTTATCTTCATGAAACCCTTGGGGAAAAAAACAAATCAGGACACATTCCCAAACCCCCAAGCTGTTGTATCCATAGCAAACATAGTTCACAAATATTTAAATTCCAAACCATTTTTGTGCCATAGGAATTGGAATTCTAATGACAGAAAACATTTGCCATGGGAGACTTGCTAACTATTTACAGCAGTTTATGAGAAGGCGAATTGTGTTTTTGCTTCCCACCAGATTTTCTAGTGCTCAGTTTATTAATTTCTTTAAAACATTTGTCTCTGTTTCCCATGAGAAAAACCCTTAAAATAATTTACTAATGGGTTCTTTTCCTTTTTGGTTAGGAAGGAAATTTAGGGGATAGGGGATACTTCCAAAGGAAAAAGATACACACAAGCCACATATTTTCAGATGCATTCTTAGAAAGACATAATACAAGGGACTAACTTTGCTTTGTAACAAATATATAGAACTATAGAATATATATAGTCTGCTATATACAAACTATATATATTCTATATAGGGGAGGGATCTTGGTACCTCAGTATTAAAAGAATTCTGATCCATGTTGTATCTGAGTGGATGGTCACCCAAGGTTTCAAACAAACCATGATGGGAATGTTTTAAGCCGATGAGAAATAATTGGAACCTTATTGCTTTTGGGCAGAATATGATACACCATGAAGCAGTGTTTTACAGAACCTGCCCCTGAGGTGGTTGCTTTTGGAACTGGTGATAAAATAAGTAAGATAAATAACATAAAACCCTCATTTTTCAAATACTATAAAATCATCACTTTCCCCCTGTCGGTTCAGTGCCATCAAGATAATTTCAGATGAGGTTATCTTTCCTTGGGCTCCTCAACTCAACTCATTCATCATTCCAAGTATAATTTCTCCCACCATTAAAACAAATAGTCTTACCATTATACTTGGCTTTTGTTGAACCTCAGAGAGAAGATTTGCAGAATGGAAAGTCCTCTACTAAAGAGTCCTAAAAAAAATAAAGGGGTGGAGGAAATTTAAAAGCTGAACTTGTTAGATGTTCACTGAAGAGCAGAACGAGAAAGACAGGAGGCTCAGAAGTTCAGTCAAGACAGTTGAGTTGGGAGAATCCAAGTGATGGAATACTTTTCTGTGTCATAAGGGCTTTTCTCCAGTATAAAAGGGGTTAATGAGTAACAACTGCATTGTTGGTTTGGGGGGTTAAGAAATTTAGATTTGGAATGAAAGTAAGCAGCTATCCTATTTAATTACCAGATAGCCCTGAGAGATTCTTTAAAAAGAATTGGGTTGAGTAATAAATAACATTTTATGACTAAAGATGTTTGGAATAGGTGTTTGGAGAGATACTAGAAAATCAAAGAACATTATACACACACTTTTACATGCAGTTTTAGGATTATGCCTACTCATTATCACTAGGTTTTGCTTCTAATTCTTTTATTTTCATTAAGTTCTCCCTTATCTTATACATTTATATTTTATATGGATAATATTTTTAATGGTTAAATGGAAATGCTTGCTATTACAAAGATACTATATAAAACATCTCAATAAACCAGAGATTGCTCGTATCAAATGAAAAAAAGCTTTTTTATCCTGGATTATTCTTGAACCAAATCTGTACCAAAGCATAAGGCAATCTTCTGTCCCCCCACCCCACCCCATTATTACCAGTTTGCTTCTATCTCAAATCATTGTGTGCAAAGGCAGAAACATTTACCAATGAGGATTCATGCTTTGTTGATCAGATCCAACCAAAGTCCATCAACTGAACAAGCTGTTTCCAAAAATGGTCATTACTTATTTATTTATTTATTTATTTTAACAAGAACAGCTACACCTTCCCTTTCCTGAGTTTACATTTATTTTTCATTCTGATATTTTCCCCATAGAATACCTTTTAGAATCTTGAATCTGTTTTCTTCTATATGTTAGTTAGAGTGTACCATGAACTATTCCATACAACTGCCATTAAAGTAAGTGAATAAGCACCATATGCTTATTTCTTTTCCACATGCTTTTCTCTTTTGTATGGAAAAGAGAACATTTGTGTCCTTTTTTTTTTTTTGAGAGGGCAAAACTTTAATGGCTAGAAAGACAGTAAATTCAGATGCATTTGTTCAGGGCATGTAAAAAATAAATAGTAATTGATTCTATAGACGTGAAAGATCCCAATTTGTGAATGGCCAAATTCCTGACGGCAAACTTTTTTTCCTCCTGTGTCCGTTTTAGAGGCCTTTCTCCTGATCATGGTATGCCACTTATTTATTTATTTATTTATTTATTTATACCGCTTCTCTCCCGAAGGACTCGAGGCAGTGTACAGCCATCTAAAAAACACACAATAGATAACAATCTTGCTCTCCGCACATGCAAACAGCCATGAATATCCTAACCAAATCTTGTGTTCCAACTACGATGGACAAATAAAGAGCCATTAAGGAACAGTTTCTAGACACAATTTTTTGTTGTAAAAGAGACATTTTAGATATGGAAAGAGAACAATAATCTGTTGATTCCTCATTAGAAGTGCAGCAAAATTTGAAGATGTTTTCCTTACTCTGTTTCAGCACCCTGTTCAATTTGGTCTTAAACAACATAGCTTAACAAGCATAATATAAATGTTGAACCCTTAAATAGAAAAAGCCACAATTAAGCTGGCTAATGGAGAAAGGTGAGGGCATATTTCATTTGGATGTATTGAATGCATTGTATTGAATTATTATTATGATGGTCAGCCAGCCGTTTCAACTGGAGTTTGCTTTTTTATCCCGAACATATATTCACCATTCCTGCAGTAGGCTTGGACTCTTTTTGAAGCAAAAACTCCCTCACAATTATTATCTTTTTTACTACAAGATTAACCATATCTCAACATCTTTTCAGAAATCCTTAAAGTTTTGTTGCTCAACAGCATGCTAATTTCTCCTCAAAAATCTCTCTTTTGAGCCATGTGCCAAAGTGTTCACGTTCCCCTTGGTTCGTTTCTTGGTGGCAACGTGAGCAAATTAAGGGGTAAGCAAGGGGCAATGAAAAAAAAAGTTTTACTCTATTTTTTATGGTAACTGGATCATCAGTTAACTCATGCAGGCAGCCCTGAAATTAGAATTCACCTTGAGGGTTAAGGAATTAAGGAATTAAGGACAGAAAAATAGCATTGGTAGTGCAGTACTTCTGCTGTCTGTCGGTTCAAATCCCACCAGGCTCAAGGTTGACTCAACCTTCCATCCTTCCGAGGTGAGTAAAATGAGGACCCAGATTGTTGGGGGCAATATGCTGACTCTGTAAACCGCTTAGAGAGGGCTGGAAAGCACTATAAAGTGGTATATAAGTCTAAGTGCTATTGCTATTGATAGATAAGGCAAAAAATCTGCTTTGCTTAACCTCCTGTTTCCCTGTTTGTTCAGTCAGGTGATTTCATTGGGGTGATGCTTTTAAATAGCCCCCTTTAATTTAATTTAATAGCAAGATTTCTATACCGCCCCTCTCCCGAAGGACTCGTATCAGTCCTTCAGACATGTATTTACATGTGAAAGAAGCTTGAACTGGAGAACTTAAATTAGATTTGTCCTTTGGGTCATTCTGGAGTGTCCACATTGCAAAATCAGATCTGATCATGCATAGTACTAAAACCCAATCATACATCAGTACTGTTTGCCTTTTGATCACCTCTTTTAACATAGGACAAATTCCAGAATGCAAATGATGTTTTACCTTCCCTGGACCTTTAACAAGCTCTCTGTCCCATATATAATTCCAGTATAAAAAAGTTGCTCCTACAATCTTACATCGTGGCTGGCCAATATTCCTCAGAGTACTGTTGCCTATAATAATCCCAAATGTGAGATCTTGCCTTTTCCTTTAGCATCACATTTTAACATATTTCTTAGATCATCAGAATTCATAAATCCGTACTCCTTTTTAAAATTGATTTATAAGGATGTTTCATGTGTAGTGGGAGCTTGTTTGAAAATGCACTTGAAAAACTATCTTCCTGACTTCAAGTTTTCATTCCTCTTCCTTGCACTATAGCCATTAGCAAGATGGGAGGAATTGCTTTGAAATATCTGTATGCTGATACAACAGGAAAACAAGATACAAACCAGAAATGATGCCATGCTTTCTCTGGTGGTTCTTTTAACATCCAGATGCTGAATAATAGATTTTAAAAAACCACCTCTTGTCCCATCCCTCTTTTTCAACTCCAGGCAAAAGGCTAAAGTTCAACTGGAATAATGGCCCTTGTTAGTCACAGAATGGTTAATAAGAACAGTGTAGCAGCAAGTTAGCTATTATCTGGTTCAGAGTCCCTCTAATTCTAGAGGCCTGTGGGCATAGCTGAACACATGGAATCCCCTTGGTGGGATGGGATGTTTGCTACCCATCAACAAAATTGAAGACACTTCAGAAAATTGAAGGCTGATGAAATTACAATCCAGATTGCATAAAACATTTGGACATCTATAGCTTTGTAGAGCTCACTAGATGTGATGCCTTACAGATCTTCTTCTCAAGAAATCTGAAATAGGCAATCATAAAACAACATGGTTAATGGGAATCATTTTTGAACAGAAAAGTATACATATACTTAACATTAAAAAAAAAACTTGCAAAGTTGCAAAACCTTGAGCAGATGCAGAAGACATATCCAGTGCAGAAAAATGGCTGGATACATTACTGAGCCTTTTCCTTGAAGGGTTATAGAAATATTACTTAGATTTATATACTGCTTCACAGTGCTTTACAGCCCTCTCTGTACCGTTTATAGAGTCAGCATCTTTCCCCCAGTAATCTGAATCCTCATTTTACTGACCTTGGAAGGAGGGAAGACTGAGTCAACTTTGAGCCAGTCGGGATCGAACACTTGACAGTGGGCAAAGTTAGCCTGCAATACTGCATTCTAACCTCTGTGTGTGTAATAGTGACCAAGATTCCACGGTGAAGGTATTTACAAACACTTATGACACACAGTATCTGCATGCTTTTTATAGCATACTAATTTTGCAGAATCTAAGAGATACTGATTCAGGCCATTGAGCCCAACCTTCTGTTCATTGTCGAATCCAGATCAAAGCATCCTTGACAAATATCTAGCCATGTTCTGCTTGAAGTCATCTAAAGAGATCTAATTAGAGAATTTGATGTTGGTGTTATAGTAGTTCTGGAAAGAAAGACTTTCTGTAGCTCTAATATTTATGTCAATACTGAGTGTTCTGCTTCTCAAAGCCAGCCATGAGGAACATCAGCAGAAGATCAAGCTTGCCTGTATAACTGTTCAGTGTGCTCACTGTGAGATTACAGGAGGATCTAGCTTCCCAGATCAAGGGTGGACAACTCACATTTTCTAGGGATATTTGCAGCCCATTGAGCTTATCCTGAATGGGCAGGACATAATTAACATCTTTCCCACAGGCTGATCTATTGTTCCCACTGCTGATAGTTTTTAAGGGATAAAAGAAACATTTCAACTCCTCAAACCTTAAATCCACCCTCAAATTTCTTCCCACAAAAGGAAGATTTTAGAATTTTAGAAATATATATTTTATTATGCTGTGAACCCAAGGACATGGAAAGATAACATTACAGATGCGGAAAAACCTTTAATAGCAAAATATATTACGAAATTATAAAAATTAGAGTTCAGAAACTAGGCAGAGCATCAAGGGAAAAACATACACGAGTTCTCCAAAACCCCACTAAAAGGTTTTTTTTTCTCTTTTCCCCTCTGCATTTGGAAGTGAGTTTTTTTAAATGTTGTTTTTTTCTTACAATATTATCCTTGCTTTGTAGAAAGTCAGCACCTATTTCACCCTCCTAGAAGAATGAAATATTTTGGAAATATTAAAAGGGCAGAATATTATATTTCCCCAAAGGGAGAAATGGAGAAGCATGTTTTTTTAGAGGCAGCCTCAGTCTCCCTGCCCCCAAGCAGAAACTGAGGAGGAAGATTTTAGAACTGCAGCTTTAGTAATCTACTCAATACAGGATATTTTGAAACTCCCTGCAGCAAAGTCTGAACAAAGGCAGAATGGATTAGAAGCAGCCCCCTCACTCAAGATCCAAACAGGATGAAAGTCGAAAGTCATTAAGCCACAATAGGAATTGCCCAACACAGTTTCAGAACACACGCCCCTTCATTGCACCATCCCAGAGCAGTCCAAACTTCACCTGGGAGCTCAGATAAACAATAAGTCAGAGGTGAACCAGATTATCTTAGACAAGCACATAGGATTTGCATTTCCTCTTTTGCCTATAGAGCCAACTATGACCCCTACATAACTCCTACATGACCCCACAGGAATCTGACAACAGTCAATAGAATACACATTCTTGCATAGGAACAGGAAGCTCAAGTGCAAAGCCCAAAGAAAGTATAAAACTCCATGTGGTTCTGCTTCATCAATAAACCATCTTTCCAATCAGTTTCTCAGCTCAGAACTGAACCAGATAGGTATTTCTTCCCACAGTATATTCCTATCTGAAAATAATGGGAAAATGCTGTGATTTTTTTTCAATAGTCATCATCTAATTGGACTATTTGGAAAGATGGTAGAGAGGGAGAGAGAAAAGAGAGGAAAAAAGATTTTTTTAGTGTCTGTACCATATGGCTGCAGGCTCCACTTGTTTTTGCACTCTGCTCTCCTAGTTGTTACAGAAAAACTTATCAGTTCGTGGTATGGTGTGTGTGATTTATTTCCTGGCTTGTCACAGAGCCTGAAGCTGAGTTATACCTACATTTCCCTCCCACCCTTGGGCAAACAAGCTACCTACAGCCTTTGCTAAACCATAAATCAAGGCTTGTAAATTCACATAGCACATTAGACTAAACCCAAATGGATCTCATTTTGAGTTATGGCTTCATGCAAATAAGATCAGTTTGTGTCATTTGCATGTACATCAATATTTGCTTTATGTACAAGAGGATAGAGAATACTACAGATTCATCTATATTTCTAAGGAAAAGGCGTATTACTTAAATCTGAAAGATGGCAAAACTGCAATTTATAGCTCTGTGAGCTAATTTCTTGCTAACTCCAACTGGGCAATGCCCCCTCCCCTTTTCACTTTGTTAATTGCAAAGCTGTTTTTCCCTCTCTCACCCCAGCCTAATCTCTCAGTTAGAGCAATGTCATCTGAGCTAGAAATCCCATTGTAAAGAATCTGAGAGAGACCCTCACTTTTCAGGATCCCCTTTTCATTGATTCCCATTGAGGAAATGGCAGTCTTCATATTTTAGCCACCTGCAATCAAACTAATTCTGAACAGTTAGCAGCTTCCATGATAATATGGTATCCATCAAAGAGGGACAGCAGGGAAAAACACTACTACTGGATAAGACAGGAATGGCTAAATGGCATACAATATATAATAATGCTTATAATAAATACAATATATAATAATGCTTATAATAAATACAAATGCAAATCTGCACAATAAAGTGTGGACATTTGTGACTGTGGAGCTATAATTATAAATGATGAAGGGTGAGTGTACAGCAACATCTGGTAAGGGGAATGTGGCTATGGCTTGGAATATATATGCTAATTAAAGGCATGACACTGAATCGATGCAAAATGGACCAATCTGCATACACAGGAAGAGCCTGCTGCTACTAAATATTCACAGGTCATTTAATGCCTAGATTTCAGATCTAACTCTTGCTGAAGATATAATAATAATAAGCATAAGCTAAAAGGGCATCAGGAAAAACAGACTATTTCTTTAACCCAGACAAACATGAGGATGTTTATGGTCAATCAACCAAATCTTTATTACTGTCAAAAACTAGCATAAGGAGGGTTGAGTTTAGAGATCAGAGAGTAGTGTTTGCCTTTGTTTGCCCTACAGGAAGAAAAGAGATTTCCTTGGATGGTGTTGGGTAGAGATTTCATTGGATTTTGTTGAATGGTCAACAAATTTCCCCTTTGGTTGAGAAGCTCCTAGAATCCATCTTCTAATCTAAGGCCTCTGCTCAAAGGTGTAGTTGAGAGCCACTGTTCTTAACCATGGCAGATTTATTAGGCTTTTATTATTCCTTTTCATTATACAGCTGAATTTATTGCTAAGAGGTAGACAGATTTTTGTCTCCACCCCTCCAAAATATATACTTGATTATCTGATTTCTTGTGAGAATCCATTATGCTGGGAAGGAAATCTCAATAATATACATCCATAAAGAAATTATGGATCTGTGCCTGATACTTGTACTTTTAATCTTTCCTGGTCTTTTTTTTTTCTAGTTCTCAGGATGGTCAGCAAATATTTGAGAAGGCATGCAGGCATATTTATCTCCAAAGATAAATGTATATATTTATCTTACCTATTCTTACCTTTCCCTGATCAGTTCTCTGAGTTGAACATCCAATCAATATTCTCCATTCTGGGATCCCCTAAACATACTTGAATCCTGTTGGCATGTATCTTTTAGTTTAGTGCCAGAATACATTCTTTGCATTGCAGACTGAAATTTCCTGATTTGGTTCTTGTCTGGCAAACCCAGACCTTGGTTAATGTGAGATTAATAAGTCACATGAATCCACATGAATCCAGAAAAGCAACAGCAGGAGGAACTCTACAAAGCTGATGATATTGGAAGGATAATCACAAAACCATTTAAAACCTGGGCCGGAGAAACATGTTTGTACAATCAAAGGAAAATGTTTGATTGTACAAAATTTGACCTCAGAGACAAAGTAGACAGAACTTTTTGTTCACTTTGAATGTACACTAATCAACATACATTATAATGAAATTACATTGCATACAGCTCTCAAAGGGTCTCTACCAGTGGTGAAATTCAAATTTTTTTACTACCAGTTCTGTGGGGCGTGGCTGAGTGGGCGTGGCTGGGTGGTCATGTGACTGAGCGGGCAGTTTCTGTAAGTGGGGCAAGAAAAATTAGGCTAGAAACAACACCAGAATGTTTTTTTTCTGCCTTCCTTACAGGATTAACCCTGTAAATTGGAAAAAAACAAAAGGAGATTTCTTTTCACCAGTTCTCTGAACTGCTTAGAAAATTTACTACACATTCTAGTGAATAGGTTAGAACCTGTTGAATTTCACTTCTGGTCTCCACCTCTAATATAAACATAAACATAAAAATGACATGATAGATAGATAGATAGGTGGATAGATAAAATAAAATAAAA